>QBDW01002089.1:0-46620 GCA_003261595.1 Maconellicoccus hirsutus
ATGAATGTCTACCGGGCCTAATGTCTTAATCGTAATAAATTTTCGGCTCGTCGCGTCTTCTTTTTTACACCGAATACACCTCGAGATGGCGTGAATCGACGTGCTTTAAATATTTCGGTCGAATCGATTGAAAGTATACGGATAGTTAATTAGCGAGTATTGTTTTATTACGTGCCATCCAAACAACCCACCGACTTCGCCCTTTTCACGGTGTTTTTTTGGAACGAAGGTGCTTGAAGAGCGCGAAAGCATAGGCGCATCTGGTTATGATTAATGGCTCGCTAAGCGATTGGTATCGTCGAACGCATGTTTTTAATATAATTTTTAATTCACTTTAACGCCCGTCCCATAGGTAAACCGATTTAATCCCGATCACGATCGTTCGGTAGGAATATTTGCGTTATATGAATATTACGCGTCATCCGGTCTCCGGCGCGTACCTAGTTTACACGAAACAATTAATCTTGAACTCTCGTTGAACAAACTAAAAAAACCGTATTTTTTAAATCAACCTCCCTCGGCGTTTTAATGTACCAACGACAATGCATCGGGAAAGACGACGCGCCAGTAAATGTCACCTCTTCTGGCTCTTCTCGTTTCGTATATAGCTATATAATTATACTTAATGATTTTTTCTCCTCTTTTTTTTTGTTGATACGACCAATAAATCCTGCGATTATAACGGCAAGTCGCCATAAAATCGCAAATTTATTTACATTGGTTTAGTCCTTGACCATAGGGAATTATTACCCGAATAATTTATAGCCGATCGGTACTCGTGTAATTTCATCATACGAAAAGATTCGAATATTTGGCCTGAATATTTTTGTCGTAACGGCTCAAACCGATCGTACGTAATTTACCATTTTCGACATTGTAAAAATTTCTTTAATTTTTACCGGTAAACGTTGAACATTTTCATGTTTAATTCGGAAGAAAAAAAATCCGAGATTGTCGCTTGAGATTAAATTCCTCCGCGGATTAAAAATATGACAGCATTTTTGTGAAAATAAATATGTTACGATGTTTATCGAGTATTTTAAAAGTTTATTTAACGATCGTTTGCGAACGATAAGCAAATACCGATGACCAAGAACCTGCAATGCGATGAATGAAAAAGAACGAAATGATTAAAAATTTGGGTCCTAAAATTAGGATGAGAAAGTCGTAAAATGGGTTTTTTATATACGAAAAAACGCGACTTTTGCAGGCGAAAATTCGCTCAGGAAGGAAATTACATTTGATTAAAAAAAAAATCACAACGCGATAGAAAGCTAGATAATTTTCTTTGATTTCCTTTCTTCTTCGATATAATCTTCGCTTCATTCATCTTCCATGGCTACAGAAGCATTAGTATACTCATAAGATACTACATCAATTTCGATGTTCTCACATTCGATTTCGATATTTTAGCATTAATATGGATTTTGATACTTCCATTTCAATATTTCAGTTTCGGTATTTCAGTATCGATGTTGACTTCAACATTCTGACATAATTACATCGATTTCAATTTTTCGATTTTTCGATTTTCAATCGTGAATGTCGATTTTGATATTTTAATTTCAATATTTCGATTTCGATATTTCAATATCGATATTGATTTTAATATTCCTACATAATTACATCAATTTCGATATTTTAATTTTTCAATTTTCAAGTGTCGATATCGATTTTAATATTTTAATTTCAATATTTCGATTTCGGCATTTCAATATCGATATTGATTTTGACATTCCAACATGATTACATCAATTTCGATATTTCGATTTTTCAGCATAAATATCGATTTCGACATTTTGATTTTTCAATTTTCAAATGTCGATATCGATTTTGATATTTTAATTTCAATATTTCGATTTCGATATTTCAATATCGATATTGATTTTAATATTCCCACATAATTACATCAATTTCGATATTTTAATTTCAATATTTCGATTTCGGCATTTCAATACAGATACTGATTTTGACATTCCGACATGATTACATCAATTTCGATATTTCGATTTTTCAGCATAAATATCGATTTCGACATTTTGATTTTTCAATTTTCAAGTGTCGATATCGATTTTGATATTTTAATTTCAATATTTCGATTTCGATATTTCAATATCGATATTGATTTTAATATTCCCACATAATTACATCAATTTCGATATTTTAATTTTTCAATTTTCAAGTGCAGATTTCGATTTCGATATTTTAATATCAATATTGATTTTGATATTCCGACATGATTAGCTACATCAATTTCGATATTTCGATTTTTCAATATCAATATCGATTTCGATATTTTGATTTTTCAATTTTCAAGTGCCGATTCTGATTTCGATATTTCAATATCAATATTGATTTTGATATTCCGGCATGACTACATCAATTTCGATATTTCAATTTATAAGTATCAATATCGATTTTGATACTTTAATTTCGATATTTCGATTGTTCAAATTTCAAGTGCCGATTTTGATTTTTATATTTTAATTTCAATATTTCAATTTCGACATTTAAATATCGATAATGATTTTGATATTCGGACATGAATACATCAATTTTGACATTTCGATTTTTCAATATCAATATCGATTTCTATGTTTTAATTTCAATATTTCGATTTCGATATTTTGATTTTTCAATTTTCAAGTGTCGATATCAATATTGATTTTAATATTCTTACATAATTACATTAATTTCGATATTTCGATTTTCAAGTATCAACATCGATTATAACATTTCGATTTCGATACTTCAGTATCGACATTGATTTTAATATTCCGACATAGTCACATCAATTTTGATATTTTTTTACTTTAAATAAATTGGATACTTCGATATTTCAATATCGATAACGATTTCGATATCCAATTTTTGTAACATCGATTTCGATACATTACCGATAATCCGATACTTCGATGCAATGACTTGATACAAGGATTTCAGATTATCTTCATGACAATCATGAATTCTCTCGAAAGTGAAGTTATTTACAGATCAACCCACTGACAAACTCATGCTCAAACACTCATCGCCAATAATTGCCGACGTCATCGAACGAGAGAAAAGTACGACCAGAAAATCAATCCAGTACGGCAAACGGAGCTAAAAATGTAAACCGAATTCAGGTATCTTAACACCTATTTCACAACAACGAGAAAGCACATTCTCTCAAGTCTTACACCCATTCATCAAAAACTCCCGCTTATCACGAGCAAATTTCCTATACAAATATTACGCTTATTAACAAAAATATTCACACCTTTCCAGCACACATCCGCAGTATTCACAACGAGCACAATTAATTAACACGCGAACGAAAAACATCCACATAGATTAACAAATCCTACGTGAAAAAAAATCACTACCAATTCCGGTTCGTATCGAATTTTCGCACCTTTTTTCCTCCATAACCTCGACATACTCTTGGAAAGTACTAAATTTTCGATTTTCCCATTTTCGATTAAAAATTCATACGCGATCATGAACTATACGATGCTGACCATTAGCTCAAGTCGGCGTTATGGTTCCGTGAAAGTAAATAATTAGGTGTTAATGGGCGAATTGAAAACCAGTTTTAGGTATTTCCTGACGCGGCGTATTTTATCGCGTATGTGTAAAAATTGTATTTTTTCAAGTTCGCCTTTTTTTTTTCTGGCGTAATACGTCCGGCGATAGTTGTTTTAATGATAGTTCTATGCGTGCGTGTTTACTCGAAAATTTGAAACGAGACCGAGTCGGTCATTTGGTGAGACGGCTGCTTTTCAAGATTAATGGTTGAAACGTGTCGTGAAATCGACGTATACGCGGTTTTTATTTCGCGCATTTAGCCCGGGCTCGTCTAGCTCTTTGGATATGATGTGAAATCGAACGTTATCTCTGTTTGAATTGTGTGGGAAAGTACGAGCTTGGTGTTGATAGGATTTGAAACGAAGATAAGTTAATTTTCAAGCTTTCGTAGCGGATTCGAGGAATTTTTCACTCGATATTACTAATCGTCTTGTATACGTTGAGGCGTTTTTACGTAAAATTCAATTTCCGTCGAATTATCGAAACACGTGCTCGTACATAGTCACCCCACCGCTTCAAGTCACCCCGCCGTTCCACCATATGCATCGGGTTTTCGTCTGAGATACATCCTAAACATCTTCATCGTCTCCTGGAAGAATTTCCGTTCAATTTATCCGCCGTTCCACCGACGACCTCCAAAATCGGCGACAAATTACGAAATTAAACAAGCGGAAGACAATAGAAAAACCACGATTAATTACCACCGGTTAATTCCACATTTATGAATTACGCCGAAACCGGTTGCGTGTTATACGTCGCTTTGCCGCCATTTCGAGGTTTCACGAATTACAGCAAAAAAAAAAAAGAAACTCGTGAAATGTAAAAATGTAACCCACTAGGTCATTTCGGTGGTTCGTCGAAGAACGACCAATCACAGCGGCACATAGCGGACGAAATTCGCTGGAAATTTAACACCTTCGAGGTAGACGATACAGAGGTGAAAAAATTTCCCACCGTGTTACCGAGATGGGTATAATTTTACGAGAATTACGACGCGATGCGAAACAAGATGTCGGAAACATCACGAGCATATCGTTCAATGTAACTGACGCCGAATCTTCAATTCCGCCGTAACGTAATCGCCAACGTCAAAAGAGACATTCTTGTTACGCGCCAAAGAGCGGACACGATACCGTTATTTCCATTGCAACTGCTTTGCCGCAACTGTACCTTTATGTAGCTCCTTAAGGTAAAGTGTCGTTGAGATTATTCCAAATACCTGGATGACGATATGGTTAATAAGCGGTGTCCACATATATCTTTGTACCAACGCCGATATGGCCGCCGACGAATTCGCTTATTTTTTCCACATTCGGCAAAATTTCTAAATTGATTTAAACCATTGAATACGTTTATTTGGGAACCGTATAATGTATCGAGTTCGCGCCATAATTCTTCTACGCACTTTTTTTTTCATTTCGCCGCCACCGACGATGTGAAAAAAATCGAGCATTTTTTACATCTTCGTTCGCTGTCGTATTCTCTCGATCGCGCATTCCAGCGGTGTTTTTTTTTTCGCTATTTTATAGACGGTATTTTAACGGTTGCTGGGTACTTTCTTCGTTTATTAAACTGCTTGGTAATCTATCGGCGTATTCTATGCTCGGTGAAGTTCGCTTCGTCTATTTTCGCTTGAATACGGAATCCTTCAAAGAATTAACATGAAAAATCTATGCATTTTTTCGAAGGGTATCATCAACGAAGAAGTGATAATATTGATAGTAGAATGAATTGGAGGACATTGAACAAAACAAATGGAGGTTTTTACTAAGGTAGATCGACAGTGGTGCTTGCGGAATTGAGTGCAAGTGCAAGCCCGAAAATGGCCTCGAGCTTGCAAAACGAGATGATAAGCTGAATTTTGGTATATAAATCTAAACCCCCCTTCTTTGCGACGTCACAGCTTGGAAACTAAGAAAGCATTCCAACTTCTCTATCATGGAATTTATAGAGAATTTGGTCATCTTTCATTTAAGTTATTATACATTTTCACAAAAAACCATTTTTTCCCATGGTTACAGGTAAAAAACTAAATTTATGCGAATTTTGTCAAAAATTCACGAAAAATACTCCTTTTTCAATCGCACGTAGCTCGGAATCTAAGCCAGTTACATCAACTTTTGATACATGCATTTTGTAGAGAATTTAGTGGGTTTCACTTTTGAACTAGACTATTTTTTTGATGAAACCAGTTTTCACTAAGATATAAGCAAAAAAGCGATTTTAGGGGGCTTGGATCCACAAAAAAGGGAACTTGCAAACATGGCATTTGTTCCCGAGTGAAGTATGTTGTAAAGGGTATCGAATACCAGGTATATAGCAAAATTCAGCTTATCTTCACGTTTTGTAAGCTCAAATGCTAGATTGACTGGACTATTGAGGCTAATATACATAATAGTTCATAATAATGTATTGTAAAAATTATGATTTTAAGGATAACTGCGTTGTTTTCGACAGTTTTACTAACTTTATTTGTAAATTTATTGGTTTACTGATAGTTTAAAATAATTTCGATCGCATATTATACGTCGATCCCTTTAAAATGATACCCATATTACTTGTGTTGGTTCGAGGCGGCAGTGTTGGTAACACTGCAAGCAACATGCCACTTTTTGAAAATATTTCAAAAGTAAAAAATGAACGACGAAATGTAACGAAAAACAATAGAAACAATAACCTTGATTAAATTATTGTCAAATATACACGATAAAACGTATTAAAATCGTACTCGAAAATCTAATGTGACTCTCGAGAAGGATAAAATTAAAATAATTCAAAGGACACGGATTCCTTCAAGTCGAACAATTCGTTAATGTCGTGAAAAGCGTAAAACACTCAACACGACGGAAATCACGTCTCATTAAGAAATAATACAAAATGGCGAATTATTCGAGTGAAAATAAAAAACCTCAATTTGTAACCAAGAACCTTGATTAAACGTAAATGAAATTTCCAACGATAGAATTACGTAAATTCACTACAAACGTATAAAATCGAGGTCTACACGTTCGTTAGGGAGAAAAAAAAACCTGTAGAAATGTTCAAAAATTGAAAAAAATCCAACGTGAAATGAAACTTACTCGATATACGTCCGTTATTTTGTTTAATATGACCGTTTGGCAATTGGTGTTGCGAACATCGGACGGCTCTTGCACGAAGGGCAGAACCATTGACGGCGGGTTGCGTTTCGCACTTGCACATAGTCCGAATGCATCTATCCCAACATCCTGGTTCGCCTTCTGTGCTGCTCATTTCAACCACTTAGCCGCCAGTACAGCCGCAACATACAACTCACATCGTATACGACCTTAACACCTATAATAAAAACAATCAGTCGTTAGGTAATTGAAATAATTACCTTAGCAAATTTCATAAATAATTCATCGACGTTGATTACGACGATACACGAATTAACGAGAAATATTGTACATGTTACGTCGAGTGCGAAAAATCTCGTCGCTTATTAGCATTCGTAAATGGTCGAGAGTACGATAGCATATTCTCGGTCATACTCGTACCTTAAAAATACCAACACCGATGTTAAAAATTAGCAACTCGGTAACGGATATGCTTCATTCACACGAGGAATTCTGCAAAATTACGTCCAAGTACCAACGGTGTAACTGCATTTAGTATGTTACGTGGAAAATCTCATAGTATTTGGTCGTTTGTTGATGTACGAGTAAGTACACGCATTAGGAGGAAAAGATACAGCAAAGAAACCGTATAAACCGTAAACTCGAGTTGGTAATTATGATTTTATTTTTAACATAAATGCGAATGGGCGTTATAGCAGGTATGATTATTATACAGTTCATCATCAACTTCTATTTAGATATAGCTTGTATTTTATTTCACGCACTGAATGATATTCTTGAATTTTTGCCATCCGTACACCGTCGATACAATACAGGTGTAATTTTTTCGCTTATCGATCAAGGTCGATGTACCAGCAGAAGGTTTTCGAAAATGCCAACGCGCGTTATAAATAAATCTGCACGGTTCGTCAGCAAAGTATTCACGTACTAATAAAATATTTCTCAAATCCTAAACGTAAATCATTTTTCAGCCGCGAACTGTTTTCGTATCTGTACACGACGCAGAGTCCAAAACAATTAGCAATTTACAGCACGCTGTAAATCACGAAACGCGTTGTCTAAACGTGACATTTAAATAACAGGTATTCGTCGAGTATATTTGTAAATTATTATAAAATTCGAAACGATAATTACGTATTCTTAATTGCGATATCATTTTTTTTACACGTTACATGGATAAAATTGTAATAGATTTGGGTAAGTTCAACTGCCAAAATGAAAATTCCATTTAAGAAACGGGTAATTTCGTGCACAAATCAAACGAAAAAGGAAATGTTGCTCGTGGTTTTGATATTTGTCGAGAATGTTGGAGTAATTCAGATACTCGTTGTAGGAAAATTAGCAGAAATCTGTTTAAAAACATTTACCGACGCGTCAAACCTTAATTTATCAATTATCACGTTGAAAAAAATCATGTAAAATAAAAAAAATTGAAATTCGGAACGTCGCCAGTGCAGCCAATTACGCAAAACGAAAACTACCTGTTGAAACTACGGTGGAAATAGAAGTTGACATTTTTTCAGAAAATTAATTCCAAATATTTTATCTTAAAAAATTAAAAATACCAAAGAATATTAATTTTTACAGCATTTAGATTCAGCGATCGTACAAATTCAGAGAGTTCCAGGAGAGAAAAGAGGATCACCGTCGATATGCTCTACTGCGCATGCGTGTATGTAAACAACCTCACGAAACATCTCATTTCAACGAAATTTTTCCAACGAACTTTTCACACATTCTTATTTCTTGAGTTGAAATAAAACCAAGATAATTCGATTTTCAATTTATAAATTTAAAACACACCTTTTCTCGAGGAAAATTTAAGGTGAGTATTTTCCTTATTCTCAACTACTCATTGAGTCATCGAATTCGAAATCAAACTCAAAACACCCATAACATTTCACCACCTCAAAATTCAAATAAACAAAAACGATCACGAAGTACCATCATACTCTACTGTGAATCGCCCAAGTCGCGGTACCACCATATAATATCTACGAGTAAATCTTCAAATGGATCAAAACAAGCACTATATTTGCAAATAACCCGTATGATGTAAGAATTTCGAATTCGAACACGCCTTAACTTTCATAGCGTCAATTTCATGATTTAGTTCGTAGATCGCACGCCCTGATAACAAAACAATTCGTATTGTTTGCTGTAAATCAAATTGCTCGTAGATACCAGAACACGTGCGAATTTCGTTTCTTTTTGGCAATTCAAGGTAACCCCAAGGTTCAAGACTTTTCTTGAAGCGAAAAAAAGCCACATTGAAAAAATACCAGTACATACCCACGATGCGAAAACACCGTCGAATATTCCATGGAACATTTCAGCATTCGGAACACAATTACAAAACCTCAAACTTAATCACAACACCATAAAATAACTTAGAATTTTCCTCCGTAAATTAACGAGTAATCGTAACACTAATGAATACAATGATCGAGCGATTTTTAAAACTGAACACCGCGGTAAAAATACATTTCAGGTTACCGTATTCACGCGTTAATTTGTAGAAAAAAAAATCATTACAGCAATATCAACGTTACAAAATAAATTAAAATTTCCGATAAAATAAACTCGACGAAATTGCGAAAATAAAATTCATGCACACGGTTAAAATGAACTACACCACAACGCAACTACTATCGACCATATTTTGCACGTGACTGATCCTTGACGTCCGTAGACTGAAGAGCAAGACTTGAACCCACAACAAACTGTTGCTGTGCATTGTACAATCATAAACGAGTAGTATGAGAGTAAAATTCGTCAACCACTCCGCGTCGTATTTTTTACCGTCAAGTAGCATTTCATTCTTCCATCATGATTAAATCTATGATAATATTTTCGTCGAGAAATAATATCATTTTTTCATTTTATGTTTCTAATGCTTCGATATACACAATAATGTACGAATACATATGTGAACACTTTATGCTTACAAAAGTAAACCGCATTACCGATGCCGCATGGCATGTACTTATTTGATATAGACACAAACTGATTTTTATTGAAGATCAGTGGCGTAGCCAAGGGGGGGCAAAGGGGGCAATTGCCTACCCATGGCCTTTTATTGTTTGTTTCGACGTATCGTAGTTTGTTTATAAATTAAAGGAATAGGAAAAGAAATCGTTTGCAATTTCTGGTTTCCCACTAATTAAAACAAATTTTGACTACCTGGACTCGTTTTGCCCCCCCCCCTTGCCAAAATCCTGGCTACGCCACTGTTGAAGATCATGGTTTAAATTTTTTTGAAAAACTGAACATTGAAGATTTTTTACCTGCGGATTAACTCCATGTACTGCCGCCAAGGGCAGAGGGGTAACTTGGAGGAAGAATCAGATGGAAGAGAAGAGTAGGGGAGATATGAGAAATTGGAAAAGACGTTGGACAGAGGATCGTTTATTTCCTGTAACCTTTCCAAAAACTTGTAAATTTAATTAATCTTATCACTTTATCAGTGTTTACACTTTGTATGATTTTGTAGTCTGAGGTATCTCACTTTACTCCGCTTTTTCTCCAGAAATATTGTATCGATTTCGTTATTTTTTTTAAACGACAGGTAAAGAAAACCCGGAGTAAAGTATTGACAGGAGCGGGTCGGGGGACATAAGTTTGACCAAATTCGTTCTTTTCATGCGATGCGTGGGATGCACGAATGAGAGGAACTTTGATCAAATCATTACGGTCGTTTTCATTGTGAAGTATAGCCTTAAAAAAATCCCAATTTGAAAAAGGTTCTTTTTTCATAACCTTTTTATAAAAATTATAAGTTTTGTGTTCCCATTTTTATACATTTTTCAAAACAACAAAACCCCATACGTTTTCCTCATGTAAACTAAACCTTGTCCAAATTTTAAAGCGAGAAAAATCTCACGACAAAGAATCCTCTAGGAAATCTCTATTTACCCAGATATTCCATTAAAAATCCATCACCGTACAAAGACCATCACCAACATTCAACCTCAAATAAAATGAATTCCGATATCCGATGAAATCCCGATACAAGCTTCTCAACAGAATGTTTCTCTTTTGAAAAAACATGCAATGAAACGTTTCGCAGATATGTTGAATTTTTTTCGTTAGTTTTTCATTTCTCTTTTTTTCCTGTATTTATCATCCTAGAAAATCTCACTTATTGAAAAATGCAAGAAATTTTCTGATTGAAATAGCATATCGTTGTTGCGAGCGATGAATGCTTGGATCTTTTTTCGGATCGTGAAAACGTTTAGATTTATTTTAAAAAACTATCAAGTTGTAAAAAAACGGTGTTAATTTCGATTGGACGCAGACTAAGTTTTTCATTAGGTTCGCAGAAGCCCCAAAAATGAAAAAAGTTGACTTCAAGGTTACTGACTGCATTTTTTTCATTTTTTTAGCAAATGAGACAATTTTTATAAATGTTTAAAATATGCTGAAAAAGTAAGAAAAATGGTCATAATAGGCATTGAAAACTCTAAAATATGCAAAATAAATAAAACTCATTTCACTCAGAATATGAATCTCAAAGATCAGAGCAACACGCACATCTCACGATGACATTTCACGTAGACAAACCGCGTATCATACAAATCCGGCAACTCGTGTCACCAAAATAAGACGAAATAAACTTATTAAAAAATTTATTTACAAATTAGCACAATCCGCTCGATGCGCAATTACAAATATCAGTTTTACAAAATGGTATCATACGAATGAAATTAAAAACAGTCCATCGGGTACATAAATTTATACATACGAAAATTAAAATCAACTCAACATCCGTACAAGTAAATCTCCACGTTATGTTACTCAAAAAAAAAAATTTCCCACCATCAAATTGTATTGCACTGTATGAAAATCGCGTAACACAATCGCGTAAATCTTGCGTGTACGTTTAATCACCAAGTTGAAGAGATCAAGAACTTAAGTAAAAAAAAAACGACCATAAGATGATCGCATTTGGAAAAAAAAAATCATAATCCAGTCCGCCAAAAATCCAAAGTCTTGCAGAAAAAAATTCAAGAATTTCGAACGCGATCACTATCGTAGCATATACGATAATCACAAAAACCACGCATATTTAAATTCATTCACACGATAAATAAATCAACTTCTCGATTAGATTAACGAATGCGAAAATCTAAAAAAAAAAAATTCCGGAACAAAAGAAATTGACACCTTTTAATCTTTACGTTTCTTTTTATACGTGTGATTTTTAACTCTATAATCTTTTTCTTTATAATACGAAGATAACTTGGACACGGGACTACTACTGCTGTAATATTTCTTACTGTACAGCGGACTTAAATCGTATTTCTTGCTGGAAATCGGACTGGCGTCTCTGCTGCTAGCGTATTTCTTACTATTCACCGGACTAGAGCCGTATTTCCGGCCGCTGTTCACCGGACTACTCGCGTATTTCCGATTGCTGACCGGACTACTCGAGTACTTCTTGGTGACCGGGCTAATATCACGCTTTCGCGAAGGACTAATCGAGTACTTCTTGGCGGCCGGGCTAATATCACGTTTACGGGCCGGACTCAGGTCGCGTTTTCTAGACGGACTGCTAGAATATTTCTTACTTATCGGACTAATATCACGTTTTCTCGACGGGCTAGTCGAGTATTTCTTGCTTACAGGACTAATATCACGTTTTCTGTCATTCGGACTATCGTATTTTCTGCGAATATAACAACCGAATTAGTTTCATGAAGAAATACACGTCAAAAACGAAATAATTCGATTTCGAAAAATCGTCGAGATATTTATGAATAAAAAAATAAATATAACTACATCGAATAGAATTGATTACAAATCGATATCATTTAATTCGCTAAAATCAACACTACGTAACGAGTGAATTTGACCACCGTAATTGATACAACTTCCAACCACAAAAACCCCAAATCTAATTTAAAAAAAAAACAGGAATATCCATTTAATCCGAAATCAAGTTCACGCCAAACACCTCAAAATACACAGTTTAATACAAATTTGCATTTCGTAAAATCCCAAAAACAAATTCACCACGCGATATCGAAACCAGCAAAATACTAAGAGGAAGAGGGCTAAACAACTTCAGTATTAAAAAGCAAGTCAATTTCAAGACTTAGTTACGTTAAGTGATCTAAGTTCATATTGGATAAAAAATTCTATACATCAACCGATAATGTGAAAAACGTTCTTTTTTTTTAATTAAAAAATTTGAGGGACCACTCACCTCCTATAACACAATTATTTTAGGCGAAACTATAGAATTTTTTCCAATAATTATAACTAGTCGATGAACGAGATTGTGCTGAACTCTCTTCCTCTGAATCGGTACTGTCGACTCTGTAATCACGAACTCTTTTCGATCTGCAATACCAAACCTTAACTTTACTAATTATGCTAATCGGCTTCAATTTTTATTCGTTCGCTCCGAATTATAAAAAAAATTCGCCAAAAAAAAAATGAACCGGATCTACCGTCGAGGAGTGGTAAACGATACATTGATATTGAAAAAAAAAAAAAAACGTTAAAATTATCGATATTGGAGAAAACATTGAAAATATCAATACCGGAAAAAATGTCAAAAATATCAACATCAGAAAAATACTGAAAACGTCGAAATCAAAAAAATGTCGGTCTTGTTTTTAATTAAAAATTAAAATTTTGTGTAGCAATTTGTATTCAAAACAACGAGTTTTCTGTATGTAAAAAAAACATTCCGTTTTGTTGTATCTGCGCAGCATTTTTCCATTAAAAAATAATCGATTTTATAAGGACGGCACATCAATTACAGTTGAGCTTCGCAGGTAATACCGAATACATCGAATCTGACGAATCCAATGATCCGTGTGTTTTTTTCATTTTTTAGTCATATCATCAATGATCAATCTGATTTCGGTTCTTGCTGTTAAAGTATTTAAAAATATAAAATTCAATTTAATTATGGGTTTTTCAGTCAAATAATCAAAAAATTGAACATTATTGCGAAGCTCCATAAAGAACTGTCGAGATGAGCGGGTACAGAGGTTAAACTACAACTCCTTCTGTATCTTTTCAGTCGGATGCGAACTCCAGGAAAATTTTCCCCATTTTCTGGAAACGATTTCAAGTCGAAAAATGGTTTCGGGAATTTTTCTCTCAAAAATCTAAAAATAGACGGATTTGGCCAAAAAGTGGTCAGACTCATTTGAAACGCTTTTCAAGTTTTTCATTCTAAATTCTGTCGTGTTGATATATACTACAAACATGTATCGAGCATTTTAGGTGAGTTGAATTTTCAAAATATAAGAAAGAAAATTAGCATATCCACTTAAAGTTTTTCCTAAAGCAGTTTATTCAATCACTACGGAATTATACGAAAAATACGTCGATTGACGATACTTTACCTGCTATACTTTTTAGCCTTTTTCTTCGGCGACTCGCTTCTACCTCTCGATCTACTTCTTCTTTTACTTCCTACGTGATTCGTTGTACTAATGGTATTGGGCCTATAAACGAAAATGCATAATTTTTAATTACAGAATTAACATAACAAACTCACGGTTACATTTGAAGTAATTACTTACTTGACAGTTTGAGGAGGAGATGTAGGTGATTTTTGCGGTAACGTCGACGAATTGCTGTTTGGAGTGTTGTTTCCAGACACGACGATATTATTATTACGTAATTTCTCTTTCTTTTCTTTCTCTTCTTTGTATTTTTCTTTCAATATTTTCACTTTCGCTTCCAATACATCTGGATCAATCTACGCAGACGAGAACACCATTTAGTCCATTTAAAAACGAACCCTTGCAGAAAATATCCCAACCATCTTACCTTTCCTCTATTATATAAATTGACTATACGTTTACACACGTCTATAATATCCTCTTCTTTGACGTTGAATATCACAAACCAAGACGGACTTTTAGGTAACGGAATTTTCAACACTCTGGCGCTCAGGTAGATACACGCGCACGCCACCGTCTCCGGCGAATACCTCAGGAACACCTCCGTACGCAACGAGTCATTCATGTAATTCCACGCCTTCTGCATCAGGCGTTTATTATCGGACATATTCAAGATTTGCAAATACATCACTATCAGCTGCAACACAAATCAAACACAAACGCGTACGTCTACATTAGAAACACCGCCGGCCACTTCGCGCTGAACTCGTCCATAAGTCTAAATTCTCGTCGCCATACTTAAAAATTTTACCGTAGCACAAACCCATATTCTCTATACAAAAATATACCTAATCGCGAGCGAATTTTCGTCGATCTTATAATAGTACATGCTTTTCAAACTCGTCTAGACGTAGTTGCATAACGTTTCGTCGATCTGTTTTGAAATTCACGTGTCATCGAATCTTTTTTTCGTATGCCGGCTCATTAGACCGAAAGGATATCCTTGGTTGTAACACGTGTTATTTCTTCCGTCGAAATCGCTGAACCGGAGGAGCGCACGAATATTAATCATGTTTTCGACACGATTTCGCAGTTTTCGTAGTCTAAATAGAAAAAGTTGTCAAAAGCAGCTACGCAGTTGTTCGTACAAATCAACGAATATTTTTCCAATTCATTCGCGTAAGTTTTTAGTCGCTTGAACTTGACATTGAAATCGTGGAAAATTTTACTTCCGACATGTCTGTGAATTTTTCAAATCATTGAACTGATAAATCGGCCATTATTTCGAGATCGTATCGTGAAAAAAAAAAGTAGTCGTTAGAGCTCAATATCGAGAACGGTAATTTTTACATCCGACATGTCGGTAAATTTTTCAAAAAATAAAAAAAGAAAATGACTAATCCAACAAAAAATAAATTCATCGGCTTATTTATCACGTAAATTTTCTCCAAACTATAAAAATTTACTTTAATTGCGGTTGAACGTGAAAAAAACCCTTATTTTCCAAAATTTCTTCGTGACTCGAGCACACTTGTATTGTTCGTGGTACTTCCGGCAACAAATCCTCGATTCGCTGTACTTCAAGCGAAACAACGAAACCTTCGACTCGAACAATTACGTCAAAATTCGCCGAATTAAATTTCCACCGAAGCGCGAAGTATCTCCAACTGACGTAAAAACGCTATCTGCGTCGTTTGTCCGCAACGTGGCATCAAACCAAGTCGAACTTTCTGTACGGGCAAAATGAAAATACCACCACGTCATATCACGGTCAAGGTCAACGTCGAAAATCGTCTTCGAAGCTTCTGCGTTCACGTAAAAAACCCCATTTCTTGCGATCCGATCAATCATCGAAATGTCGATGACGTCTACAAAATAAAATCATTTATCGTTTAGTCAACATGATAATTCGTAACTCCTCCGGTTAGTCAACCTCGCGGTCCTCCTTGTTGCCTCGTTTCGGGCGCAAAACTACGCTACACGTTAATAGTGATAATTAAAACGATCGATTGTGCGATAACTTACGACATAACGTTAAAAAACCAACAAATATTCGTATCGATATTACGTTCTAGAAGAAGAAAAATCTCACAAATAACAATTTTTAAGCTACGAATTAACAACTAATTTACCTTCTTCGTCTCAAACAATACTCACGGCGAAGTTCAAAATCGCCGGATACCTCGTCGCACCGGTTCTTCCACGAAATCCACATGCGAGAGCGTAATTTTATCAATACAATTTATTACCTGAACGACTTGACCATTCTTGTGAGCGTCTTCATCTTTCGCGTCATTGAGGCGTGTGCGTTTAACGAGGTTGGCTCGAATGCGTGCCAATCGAAATTTTTGTCCTTTCTTGCCATTCGCGCGCAACGATTGCCAATCAATTTAACACAGATAGACGTTTTAAGTCCATTCGCACCTTACTGAGGCAAAGTTACGCAATAATGAAAACAACTCGATTGCAAATAAAAAAAATTTTGGTTTTTTCCACTAATTTAGCGAGAAAAAAAATAGGTTTTTAAGAATATGAAAAAATACACGAAATAAGAAATTTCCTGGTATTTATAAAATAACAATATCGATAAAAGACTTACTTCGGTATCGATCACATCCCGTCATATTACTCATGTTTCAAAATTAACCTCATTCTATTCACTACAAAAAGGCCAAGTTCCAAAAAAAATTCAACTTTTCAAACGAAATTTATACCAAGAATACGTAAGAAAAAGTCGTATACATGAAAAAATACATCACAATAGGACATTTTTATCTCTCGTCAATCTCTTTTTCAAATGGTACTTTTGTCGCATTGTTATCTACTATTATCGTTTTTCTCCATTGTATCATTAGACAAGTTTTTTTTGCCCTTTGTACCCTCAGTCATCTTGGTTTTTAGTTTTTATCAACGGTTCGCCTATTCATTTTTACAGATAATTATCTCGAAGAAGTTACAAATGATTTTTGGTCACGTTTTACGATTAGTTATCGCTAGGTTTGTGCAATATGCAAAATTTAAGTATGGTTCCGAAATTAAACTAAAAAAAACTTAAAATTATCAATGCCCAAATATCGATATATTAAAGTAAGAATTAAAACGAAATAAAAATTCGCTATTTTATTCGTATTAAAACAGAATAAAACGCGATTTGAAAATATCGATGTTCGGGCATAGTCGCGAAAATATGACGCAATAACATCAAAACTCTCGAGTAGATTAATCGCGAATATTTTATATTAATTTTAAACTTCAATTACGTCAATTTTCAAGATTCTAATAGAATGAAAACAGCGCAATGATTGATATCGAGGAAAAAGAACGTGATTTTGTGAATTTACATATGGAATAAAAATGATACATACCTTGTGCGGGTGTTTAACATGAACGCAGAATCCGAGCTCTTTCAAGATTCGTCTCTCTGCTCTAATGACATCTTTCTTAAGATTAATATAACTTTCGTCTAGAATTAATGGTGTAATTGGTCTGAAATGAAGAAGAAAACACAAAAAAAAATGCGATTACATATACATCTAATACACTCGGGATTCCGATGGTAAGCAATAACGGCTGGTATTGTATTGATTTAACAGTTACGACTTCGCTTATGATATAAAGTACGATTTAATCGCGTATAACGTACATTTGATAATTCCAACCTAAAATTTACAAAAATAATTTAGAATGAGGGGTACACAAGTGAAAAACGTACACCGGGTAAACGTAAAGAATAAGTGTACTTACGGTATCCATGAACGACATATAAAAATCATGTCCGAACAATGGAAGTACGATGATAATCGCAGATTGTATTCGGCGTCTAAAATTTAACGACTTAAAAAGTACACAATAATGGTAGACTTTGGCGGCAATTCGGAAATAGTTCCGAATTGGCGATAAATCAATGGAAAAGCCCTAATGGTGATATAATTTCGGGATAAATTGCGTGGCCTACGACATACACATAATTACAACGTACGTAGACTAGAAACCAACAAACTGGCATAAGAGGGAATTACAGAAAAATCTATCGTTCACGGTTGTCATGCAATCTTGAACGTCTGACTCGTTACCGCATGATTTCGGAAGATCGATCCACTCCAACCAAGGACCTATTGAAAGTAGCCTGAGTTGGCTGGCTGTGGAAAGTATCTGCGAAATCCAAGTGAAAATTTCTTGAGCAAAATATATTATTTGGTATACACGTTAAACCAAATGGCTTCATTATATAAAAACCTAAGCGAAGCCGACAGTTTAACTGTGCAGTACATCAATACAATACCAGAAATTATAGCTTACACGATTAAAAAATTAATAACATCGAGTCCACTACACTACTAGCTGAAAATTTATCTTTTTGTGTTCGTTACGAGAAATTGAATCATATAAACGTCAACTTACTTTTGACAACGAACTTGTCGAATATGGTGAAACACATTTATCACATCGCGAATTCTTCTAGGCGCTTCTTCGATTTTAGAAGCTAAATAAATGCAACCCATAGCAGTAACGTCCATCGGATGTCTCACAAACGAAGTACAATAATAAAATCTCTGGAATAATACTTGCCCGGTAGCCATAGCCACCTACAAAATCGACGAAAATTTCGGTAAAACCCCGAATCGAAATAACAACGCGAGCCAAACGAGTTAAATAGGAAATTACGTACCTGAGGTAGTTTTAGCAGAATTCCTGCAGTTTGAATTAATTCACATCCTATTACTCTTAAATCAAATTCCGTTTCTGGATCTAGGCCATCGTTGATCGAAGGAGATTTTTCTAGTTTTTCAGGAGATAGAAGACAATTTTCCAATGATAAAATTATTTTACCGTAAACAGGTGCTGAAAGTTTTGTTTCCGTTGCAACGGCCGAAATGACACTTTCATTTTTTTGAGAACCCATTTTTCCACAACACAACACTTATTTCACTTAAAAATTAAGTAGAAAACTGCAAGTTTCAAAACATTATCATTTCTTTGAACTGAACGTATTAAATTAAACTTCCATTACAATAATCGAAGATATCAAGACGAACAACAACTAAAGAATAACGAATCGTTAAACAAAATGGTGGCTTGAAATGATTCGTAGTTTTCGACAACATGCTAGAAGCGTCCTTGAAACAAAGAAGAATGTAGATGACGTAAACCTGCGCACGTCATCTGCGCGAAAAAAAACAATTTTTAAGTGGTCGGCAGTAGAGGGCGCTATAAAAATACTATTTAAAAAAAAAGACGACCAAAGAAGAAAGCAACTTTTAAAGCGGGCTCGGACGATCAAAATCACGTTTTTATCTGTTGTTTTCTGTTTTGTTATCGATTTTGGCTCGACTTTTATTTACATTAATTATTACTTCAATTACAATTTGACGAACCTTTTATTTTTTACTTATAAAAGAATAAATATATACCTGAGAAATTTTCAACCAAATAAAACATACAATTTTTGAGAAGTTGATGAAATTAGAAATTTTATTGTAAATAAATATTAAATACCTAATAACTAATAATTGAAGTAAATCGCGGTAAGTGGAATTATTCTTCAATGCAAATAGATAATACAAAAAGTTTGCTTGCTCTTCAAAAACAAAATGAAGATATAGCAATGAAACAGCTGGAAGAAGCGAAAACAAAATTAGAAAATATCAAGAAACAACGTGATGGTTAGTATCACTTGTTGAACGAAGTTACAAATCGAATTTTCAATAGCTGGATTTACTTTGTAGAGTCGAAGAAATTAAACAATCATCTAAAAACAGAGATAGAAACGTTAAATTTGAAAGAATTAGCGTTAAAAGAAATGATTTCTGCTAAAAAAGAAAATGAATCACTAATCAAAACTGAATGCGAGGTGATTACATTTTACGCATTACTATGGGATATCGACTAAAATTTACACTTGATTATTTTTATTGCAGCAAATTGTCAAACAGTTGGATGATATTTCGTGGAAAAGAAAGATTGTCACAGCGAAACGAAAAATGGAAGAAAATAACAGAAAACCTTATGAAGAAATAATGGATACCCCGATTGTATCTTATAATTTCATTGAAATAGGTGAATTAATCTTTACTAAATGTTTATTCGTTTAGTTCAAAACATCAAATTGAACCTTTCTTAGATGAATTTAGAAAAGAATCGGAAGAAATGGAAAGTTTGAAAAATAAACTCATCTCTTTACAAAATGATATCTATGAAAAACGGAAATTGAATTCGGAGTATGAAAAAAATTGTTTGAATATTCAAACTTTAAACGTAAAATTGACTATTCTTTAACTTTATTATTATTATGTTGCTCATCGCCTAGTTTCGATATTTGTTGCAAAATTTTTGTTCACAGAAAACTCATTTAGAAACACTCACAACTTTGAAAAAAAACATAGAACGTGTAGAAACTTTAATAAATCAGCAGGAAGAAGAATTGAAGAATTTACGTATGAATCTTTGATATCTTCAATGAAAATATCCATTTCAAAAACGTATTACGCCACCTCTTTCATGTCGAAATTACTTCGTAAATAAATTTGTTTTGTTTGATTATTTATTTCACGTGTTAAGTAATGAAAAAAAAAACCTAAAAATTGATATTTTGATAACAAGTTGAATTAAAAGAATAACATTTGATAAAAGCTATATATTTCAAAACAAATAACAATGGTAACATTTAAAAATACAATTTTTCACAAAAATGACAAGCCTCTGACACTTTTGAGAAAATAAATAACGATAATAATTAGGAAACAATACACGTGCGGACTCGCAAATGAAAACCAAAATAACATCAAATCAAAAGTAGCGCAAGGATATATCAATATTTGAGTTCAAAAATAATAAAATGACCAAAACTTCATTGCATGATATTTTACGAATAGAATTGTTTCTAAAACTGCAAATGCATTTCTGTAGTGAAAATAATTATCATTAAATAAAACAAAGGACGTCATGATTAAATCATCAACACTTAACTCATAAGCTCAATGGAAAAAATCAATCACATTATTCGATTCAATTATCAGCATCACATTACAAGAATTAGAACTTTATAAAGATATAATTGCGATACTCGATGCAAAAAAATTGTAAATAACAAAAAGTCGTAATATAAAAATGGCAATATAAAGTATAGAAAATTTAAAAATTACATTTCCAGTCATTGCGGTTTTCAATGCACAGCGCACAACTCTATTTCTTATTCGTTAAGTTATAATGAAATTAATAAATAATAAATTTGGATGTGATAAAAGTTGGACTTGAATTATCACACCGGTTATTTCCTTCAATTACGAAATTCGCAAAACGTGTAACAAAAAAAAGGACATCGTAATACTGATCATCTTTACATAACGTTTCAAAAAACGAAGTTATAGGTTATATTGAAAATAACGATTAAAAAGAAAAAGTAATAATTAAGCATAATTTAATACTTCCAAGCTTGCACTTTCTCAATTCTACTTTTTTCTTCTTCCGAATACCCCAAGATACTTTCTATAGCTGCCAAATGATCTCTGCAGTTCGTAGTATCGGTCAGAAAATAATAGACTGCTGATTTTAAAAAACGTAACGTCATCTCAGCATCGTTGACGTTTTTAATTTTACTTGCTTCCAATAATGCTCTGTACATGGCCTAGAAAACAACAAACAAACAAATCGAAATAGAGAATAAAAAATGCGCTAAAATTGTGAGTAAAAAATCAAATCCACTGTAAAATGGCGAATTATCACATTTTATATATTTCTATGTACACAAAAAAGCTCGAATATAAAGTATTTAAACTATGATAAAAAATAAGCGATTCTATGAAGATACAATATTAAAAAAACACCTTCTCCATACACCTCGCGGAAGCATAAATCAAAAAGAAACTATAAATCAATCTTTCGACATAACTAAACGCTGCCCTCCCTTTATACAAGCATTTACAGCCATGCAAAATTACCAATTACAAAAGCAAAAACAAAAAAATTTTCAATAACTACACGAATACAACCGAATGAAAAGCATAAAACTGTAAATGCTAGCATTTTACCAACCTTGCGAGTACCAAGGATCCACAACGAAATTGCTTCTCTGGCACTTAATAAAGCATCGTTTTTATATTCGTTGTCCTGATAAATCATAAATATACCGAAAAACCGAACAAAGACCACATATTTCAGTTAGTACAGAAAACAAATTGGATATATTAAAAATTGTGCGGTGGTAAATAAAGCCCCAATAACGTCAATTGGTGATTCGTCCAAAAAAAATCCCATAAAAACAATCGAAGCGGTATCAGATTAAGTTTTGTATTATAAATATACCTATAGATTTTCTAAATAAGCAATTAAAATGTAAATTTGTAATCATAATTGTTATCAGAGGAATAAGAAGTGTAATAATTGAAACCCTTCCGAAGCGTATTAACCCGAAGAAAATCTTTACCTTGACGCTTTCTAATTCTTTTTTCGTGATTGTTAATTTTTCCATTAAATTTGATACTTGAGAACAATTTCCGGAATCTTCTTCCAAAGGATTGGCATCTTTTTCTACCTCCGTCTAAAAATATAGATATCGATACATAAATATAATAACTTAATAAGTATAAATAATTCAAATAACAAGTTTGAGATATACTTACTACTGTCTCTTCGACTTTTTCTTGTTTAGCGTATAATTGTAAGTAAAGAGTTTTTTGTAATTCGTCTTGTTGGATGACGTTATTCTTTAAAGATTCGATCTCTTTTTCAAGTTCTTTGATTCTTATCACAGCAGTATCATATTTAGGTTTCATATCGTAATATCTGTTATACATATAAAAATGTATTTTTAGATTTAAAAAAAAAAATATTTGATTACAAGAAATAATTACCGATCGTTCGAGTCGGCGATGATTTTTAACAACTGTTCAACTTTTTCGTTATGTTTTTCCCGCATGTCGTCGTAATTTTGACGTAATTTTTCCAATTCTTTTTCCAATGTATGAGCAAAGGTACAATTGATATCTTCGAAATTACCCGAATCGGCTAGAGATGGCGAATGATGAGCAGGTTGAAGCGGCACGCTGTGAAGAAAAGCGAATCGAATTCATCGGTGTGATTAAAAAATCGTGTTATAATTAAAAAATGATTCAATAATAACATCTGTTCATCTTAAAAAGCATTTTGAATGCGTTTAAGAAAAAAATCTGAAAATAATGGATAATTTAAAATCGTTGAAAAACCCTTAATAAATGACAAAAGTGCAACTTCTTCTTTATTTGTTAAGAAAAAAATACTTTTATAATGCAATTGCGCCCTTCGAATAAAAAATCCATTTAAAATTAAATTCGAACAGCAATAACCACTTAATTTCTATTAACGTTATCACCTTCCGGGTACTTGCGAAATAACCTACGAAACAGCTGATAAATTTGTTAGCAATCATAAAACGTAGAATTCTAGCCAAAAATTTAAAGGTGAACGTCTTCGTTTATTTATAAATTTTGGCATATTTCGAGTAAATTTTTTTTGTAAGACATCTTTCATTCCAACTAAATTTGTTTAAATTTACCTAAAAACATATTGTTGATATACAAATTTTTACTGAAAACATAGAGTTAGTAATTACAAAAAATGGAGTTTTTGTGCATCCGGTGCATACTTATAGATTAAAAAAATAAAAAGAAAAGAAAAATATCAAAGAATTTCAAGTATTTGTAAACTCTTGTTGAAATTACGGTGCTATCTAGATTAGTTAAAACAATGATCGTCTTGACGCCTAAAATAGAGGTTACGGTGCTCGTTTTAGTCACAGTAAAAATAATCCCATTAGTAAATTAATCAAACGAATACTTTGTTAGCTGATTATCATTTAGCATACGTTTAAACCTGAAATTTTACAGCTAAAACGCAACATTGCATGCGAGCTGAGCAATTGATTATTCTAAACATAGGAAAGATAATGCTTTGGAAAATTCAAAAGGAGAAAATAAATTCCAAATACGAAGTACCATCGTCATAATTTAATTCATCTACTGCACAAATTTTAAAACATTTTCTAACAAAGCGATTAAACATCTTGATAAACTATATTTTACGCAACATAAACGGAAATGGGAATCAATGAGGATAGCTTAATGAAGAATATTAGCCAAACCAAAGTTATCTAAAATTTCACACCATCACCGTTAGAAAAGGAAATGTTAGTTACCCTCGGATATCCTGCGGTGGATTAGTCGAAGAATTATTTTGCTCACCGGCTTCCTGAACGGCACTACCGACGTTGTCATGTTCCTCATGAAGTACATCCATAAATCTCGGGCTACTTTTACTTATGACAGGTTCGGCGAAATCCATTTCATCAGGTGTATCGTAATTATCGCATGTCGTCATACTACCGGCCTTTAATAAACGAAGTTCTACAATTTCCTTAGTCAACCTACTGATTTCGTTATCTTTTTCGATTAATTCGGATTGAGCATCGGCTAGCATTCGCTAGAAAATAATTTCGTTTTATTAGATTTGATTTATCGTTACATCAGAGCGATGATTAAATTGAAAAATATTTTCGAGTTTTAAATGGTACAAATGAAGTTGAGTTTTTTGAAGGTACGACGAAATTATAATTTTTTCAGTGACAAGGACGGGTGAGCATTTGGTGTAATTAATTATTCTATAATGAAGATATTTAGGGTTTAGAGGACACGTCGACATTGATGACATATACAAAGTACAAACAATGACCCACGGAGAGCTGAAAGAACCGCTCGTTAAATAACTACGGTGTTTCGTGGACATATTCACAAATGGGAACCATTTTCATGATGTTTGTAAAATAATGGTAAACTTTTTAAAATTAAAACTAACCCTTAATCTTTTAATAGTACGATTAGCTCTTT
This sequence comes from Maconellicoccus hirsutus, assembly GCA_003261595.1. Taxonomy (NCBI): domain Eukaryota; kingdom Metazoa; phylum Arthropoda; class Insecta; order Hemiptera; family Pseudococcidae; genus Maconellicoccus; species Maconellicoccus hirsutus. The sequence continues at coordinate 24,889 of QBDW01002089.1, forward strand.
GAGTCGGTGTAAGATATTCCTCGCTGCCACTGTTTGATGTACAATGGAATATATATTTCATATTACGAGCGCTATACGTTGTTCCATTATGAGCAAAAGGCGAATGTCCACATAAGCTTCCGCAACTACTCCCGAAACTTTTTTCCGAATCTAGATCGTCATCTCTTTCGTAATTTTTTTCCAATCTCCTCGGTAACACTGGCGACACTAATCCTTGCTGTAAATTGAAATATTGTCAGCAATGTACCTCCTTTTAAAAAAAAATCTAAAGTTGCTTACCAAACTTCTGTGTCGTCTAAGTGGCGGTGTAGAAGCCGAAGCTTCTGCTTTGTGAGGCATTCGCATTTCATTTCGAAGCTTCAAAGACCCTGTTCTTTTGAAGTGGGTTGGAGAAAGAACTGGTATATGGGATTCATTTTTATTGGTTTTTTTGCTCTTTTTTTCCTCGGGTGATTGATCTTCAGTCGACATTTTACTATCAACATGAGTCACAATGATATAACTTGTTCCGACGTTACATAAAGTGGGAGTAGATTAAAAACACATTACTGCAAATCCAATTAGACGAATCAGGAAACACTTTGTAGAGTTTTTTTTTTTAGAAAAAAGTAACATCAAAGCAAAACTTATAAAAGAAACCAATCAATAAAGCCACGTTAACCTGCATTCGCCACGATAGATGATATGTACATTAAATTGTAAATGTAACGACACGTTTTCATGTTTTTAAAGTAACATATATTACAATCGTCCAACTTAGCAATACAGACGAGATAAAATTTGCAAAAATCCACTACACTAAATGTCAAGTGCTTTATACTCATATTCGATAAAGTATCGTTTCCACGATATAAATGAAAACCATGATCAATCGTAACAGTTCAGTCTAATTTACATTCTTTTGTTTGTAAACAACCTGAACAATTTTCAATTAAATATGCAAAGTTGAAGGAATGAATATTTAAAACAGTTCGATAATATTCCCGAAGGTAATATAAAGTTTATTCTATAAAAAATTGATTGTTCAAGCAGAATTATGCTTAAAACTAAAGTACCTAGTCAAATAAGAAAAATAACTTACTTCCATATCAGTAATCCTTTCTAATTTTTAAATTGAACTAAGTAACAGCTGTCCGGGTGTCCACATGAAATACGTACTCCGCAGTTCGTTTCTACTATAAATAACTTCAACGAAAAATGTCTAATACTAAGAAACTAAAAGTCTAGTTGCGGAGTTGTGGTTATAAAATTATCACAAAATTTATTATCATAAGTCGCAAATTTTAGAGAAAAATACAAAATTTGAAGTTACGTAAGGTACGTATTTCTTGCGTACATTTAACTAATGACGTCATAAAGTGTTCTTCTTTTGAACCAATAGTGTTGCTGCGACGGCAATCAAACTTCAATGACGTTGGTGGTTGTACATGTACAACTTGTTCGCTGACCGTTTTCGACGTTTTCTCCGTTGTCCGCACACGAAGTACCGAAACAACTACATGAAAAATTGAACATTTATTTTTCACGCTGAATTTTACGTCATGAATAATCATAATTTCTTTATCTACTCATTTTCCGTTAGTAACAGCTTTGACATTGGAAAAATATGCAGTATAATGAAACCAATAATTGAATTTTCTATAGTCTTCGTAGGCATTGTTGAATGACAGCGAAAAGCAATTTTAATGCTTTTATTATCATAGCGCTATTTTTATTGCTGTAGAATAGTTTCCATGTTACCATAGAGCTATCGATAGTATTCAGTTTGAAAGTTGAAACAAACAAGCATTGTTTTTCATAAACTAAACGTTATTCAATTTTTTTGCTGCTAAACCTACTTTCTGTATGAGTAGACGAATTGAAATAATTTTATTCTAGCTGTTAGACAGTTTATCAGATTCAATCAGTTTTTCGTTTTATGTACAAAACTTATCAAGTTTCATCCATACATCAGCGGAGATGAAAAAGTCTTATGAATTGAGCTTATCAAATTAGAACTCGAAAAGATATGATTAAAAAAAATCGCGGCTCTGAAGTAATAATTCACTAGATAAATACATCTTCAATAAATTGTTGATAAGAACATTGTATTCGCCGCACTCGTTACAGTTCAAGTAACATAAAAACTTGAGAACCCGTCATATTTTTTTTTCATAAAAGTATTCTCAAAAGCACTGTGTATAAATTCTAAATTGTAATGTTCCTTCCAAGGTCGTTTTTTCTAGTTTTTTCTGCTTGCATGATCTGGATAATAGACAAGTTTCCGATTTAAAAAAAATATGTAATGCAATAGACTAATTTTCTCTAAAAATGTCTGAAAATACAAGTAAAATAATCACATTATTTTTGCTGAACGATTACGCACTCTAAAAATACTGTGTAAAATAATTGAAGGATTTTCTAGCTGGATTGGGTTGTAAAAGAGAAGAAGTAGTAGTAATGGGCGTCTTGGGTTCAAGACCCGTCATTACTACTTTCCTAAGATTATCTCACTGTAATTTATCAATTCCCAAATAATTTAAAGAACGACTTTCAACGAATAAGAATGTTTTTTTAATTTTTTAAATACAATTAATAAATGACAGATCATCAAAATGAAATTAAAGAATTGAATGAAAAAATTGTTGGTTCGTGCTACTTGAATAGCACAAAATATTACGTATAATATAAAATAATATTAATTATTATACTCTATACAAAAACTTACAAAAATAAATGCAATTTTATTGTCAACATTTCAATGAAATTATACTTCTCGATGTGATTTGATCACTAAAATTGGAAAAGGAATGTATTGATTTTATCGAAATAGGAAAATCACTCAATAGCAAAGATGGAACTCAATATTAACAAGGAACATAGAATATTTATACTTCAAAATGAAAACTTTGTAAAAATATAATGAAAATTATGCATATTTCCGATCAAAGTAACACATTATTTATCAAATATATGATAAAAAAAAATCATTTGAATGTTTTACCGAAGTAAAATACAAAAAAAAGAAATCAATGAAAAAACTTATCACCCACAATGACGCAAAGAAGCACGAAGAGCATAATTTTTAAAATAATTGAATATCACACATCATACATGCACTTTGTAGGTCATATTAAAAATTAAAACAAGGTACGAAAAACGCTCGGTTAAAATTTCACAAAATATATACAACTACGTATCAACAATTTCACTTAAGACTCGACGTTACACAATAAACTTAAAGCTATGATTAGGTAACTAATAATATTTACTTGTATAGAATTCTATACAAAAAAGCTCCGAGATTCTAAATCACTCAGGTGGTTGACTTCAAGAAACTGATCTGAAAAATAAATGGGACATCAATGATAGGTTTAGTGAATTAGGAAAATATATTTAAAAAATTTTAATATTAAAATTTTATAAAATCAGCATATAAAATACAAACAAGTCTCCTATGAATCAACATTTTCATTTTTTCAAGATGTGTCAATCACACAAAACTTGTCAAATCGGAGTGTTTGTTAGTATTTGTTTTGAAATAATGACTACGCTACGCATATTTACGCATTCAAATATGACACTAATTCAAATAGACTGTTATACTCACTTATTTTCATATTTCTTCAATAATTCTATCCATTCATCAGTCCGGTGAGCAGTTCCTTCGCCTCCTAATTCAGGAGGAAGAACATCAGTAGGTAGATATTCGTGTAAATTACTCAAATTTGTGCCATGTACAACAAACTATAATAAGATAAAATCATTATTGAAACATACTAAATAAATAGTAGATAAAATGTAAGATATTACAATGGATATTACTCACTCTTTGTTTAGTCTTCTCTTTCAAAAACGATTTTATTATCGTTATAATTCCGTCAACATACCAAGGCTGACCAATAAAATGAGTACCTTTGAATTTAGCTGGGAAAGAATCTTGAAATCCGTCGATCATTAACTTGACCATTTTTGGACTAATATCGATATAATCACGAAGTTTAAAATTCGTCCAATCAACAACAAAAACAAAACCATTCACTTGATTTTCAACATCTTCTATCAAGTATTCCATTGTCAATAACAAAGCTTTATAAACGGTATCCAATGAATACTTGGAATGGTCCCAGAGATATATAAGGAACAGCACAACACATCTTCCTTTCCTGCAAATTAATACTTTGTCAAGATAGTGAAAAAAAGAACAAAGAAATAAAAAAAGTGCACTATACCTGTCCCTGTTTTTCAGAACCAAGGGTAAACCATCTCTCAAACAATTTTGAATTAATGGATCGTCAACAGTGAGATTTTCAAAAAATTGGGGGTTATTTTTTCGGTGTTTGAAATAATTGAGAATCAGTTGAACGGTATTCTCTACGTGCATTTTTCTTGCATACAAGAAACGCAAAATGAAAGCATCTTCAAGTGGAGGGATGTCAACTAAACAAAGAATTCATCAATTAATTCCTATTTACTTGATGACGTCTAAAAAAAACTTTTGTTACATACTTGCAGTAGCTTTGACTTCTAGTAATGACCGTACCTCTGCAATTGCCTCAGATTTGTCTAATTTTTTCACAGGAGCTATTACAAGATCAGTTGATATTGGATCTAATGTACCGTTATACATATCGAATTGTCTACCGTAAGGCATCACATCGACGAATTTTATTCTGCATTGAAAGAAAATCGCTAGTTGGTATTTCTAAAAATTCTTAAAGTTTTAATTTGAATTAACAGTTATTACCTTTTCCGGGTAAAATTCCTTGCTCCGTTGGTCTTGCTTCAAGTGTAAACTGTAAATACGAAATGATAAGTGATAACAAGTTCAATACATGAACAAAATTCTTTGTCTCTCGCTTCATAAAACTAGAACGAAACTTACGAGAGGAGGAGAACAGAGAACACGAAACGTGCGGAGGATAAACGAGCGGCAGACGAGTCGACCGAGTCGACCGAGTCGAGTAATGATGACGTTTTTGCAAATTAAAAAAAAGTACTTGAATTATCTACTAATGTTTACTATAGATGGCGTTTGAAGCAATTTTAAAAAACTCAAATAAAATGAAAAAAATGTCTAATAAGCTTTGCAACTAATAAAGAAAGTTACAAACAGCGAAGTTCAATTTATAAAGTACTTTTAATGAAACTTGAAGTCTAATTTCTATATTGCATATGTTTACACATTCAGTTCCTCACCAAAATTTCAAATAAATTTCCAACACCGAATTTTTTTTTCAGCGAAATAACAATCTGAAAAAAATACAGATTTTTATTGATGTAATACATCTACACATACATATCTTTTATAGTGATCATAAAAAATGATAAATGTATGCAATTATGTATCAATTGCTCCTGTAATACAGCTGAAACTGCTAAACTAAATTTTTGATGGGGAATAAAACATGCCGAACCTTACGAGTATAACACAAGTAGGTAACTAGCCATACAATATATTATGTACTTATCCTAAATTTTTTTTAATATTATTATGTACATTACAAAAAACAGCTTCTAGATAAGATAGACTTACACAACTTGAAAATTGAAAATTTACAACGTACTATTAGTTTTTAAATAATGTGTGAAAAATGACATGAAAATATTCATCAAATAGGTACAAATGAAATTATCAAGTTTGATCAGATCGTTTTCAGTAGGAGAAGAAGTATCACATATCACAGATTCATCTACACCCAGTTTTGCAACGTTAATACAATTATGATAACTTTTCAGTACACACAAAAAATTATTATTTTTTTAAAATAAAATACGTTTTGGCAACCGATTAGCGATTGATATCATTGATTGTGATAGTGGGTAGTTGGGTACCCGTCTTCTTAACTTGGTATTTTTCGAAACAGAAAGAAATTCAAGGCTTGAAATTTTCAGCTACCAACTTAGATACACATCAATCACTACACTTAACTTTTAACCTCAGTCCTCAACTACGAAATTTTCAGATAAAAAAGACGAATACCAGTACCTACCTATAAATAATCAGTCAACTCGAAGATGCTTTATGTGTAGGTAGAGTACTTACGTATACATATGTAGTTAGGTACATAATCAATATACGTAGATAAATATTTATTCCTGATTGACTTTCAAGTACTTCATACCAACGATTTGTTTGAATCCAATGGAATGGAATAACGAAATTGATTTTGTGTTGCTTTCTTTTATCATAGCATAAGGTGGAATCTTTTCTTCGGCCAATTTTTTGGCCATGACCATTACTAGAATCTTCGCATATCCGTGCAGTCTAACATGTTCCTTCGTGTACAGCATTCCAATGGCGCCATAATGAGCTTGCATTACCCACGCTAACAATTCGTTATCAAATTTTGAATATACTCCATAGGAAAAACTCATCTCAATTGAATTAATGATATCTTCTTTAGTATGAATATCGGTACACGCCCAAGTATCGTAAATTAAATCTAAATTTTCCATGGTCAATCTTGAAATATATACGTCATTTGGGCACCTGTAGATAACATGACAAATTAATACGTTTTCAAGATTTACTCTTAGCTATTTTAAAAATACAGGGGAAAACATTTCAACGAAGGTATTAAATTTTGATTGGTATTTAGGTATAACATACGAGATTATGGCGTGATTGCTCCACTGTCCCTGTTCTCCGCCAAAGTATTGAATCAAATACATAAAAAACGCGATCAACCGGTTTACATGGAAAATTAGGTAGGTATGAAAAAATTATTGCGTTTGTAAGATTACTATTAGATCTTGCCAATGTCGCGTAATCGTTTTCCATGACATAATTTTTTCCTTTTAATTACCTTCTAATTTCCTATATATTGAAGAATATCTAATTTTAATAAATGGAAATTCATTTATTTTTCAATATTAATGATAAAAAATACTTGGCATGTTGACTTATTGGTGGATACCTTATTTCGTAGTCAAGAGCCTTTTCTGGATGTAATAGTTGTAACGAGGTATCAACATATGTTGAAGTATTTAATCCTTTTATTTTCACAATATCTTCCATTAGTTCGGTGTGTCTTGCTAGAACTCCTTGTAGAAGTGGTAATTTATTCCAATCAATTATATTGGTCTTTAAAAGTACATTTTTTAATTCCGATTCATAACCTTCTGAAGCGTAAATTGATACACCAAATGTCCAATTTCCCTATGAAAAAAAATTATTTTCGTAAATTCTCATATTTAAATTATTCATAAGTAATTATCTTTCAAAGAATTTAAAACTTACCGAATTCAGAATAGCGACGAAAATTCCACTTTCTATATTATCTTTATAATAGAAGAACGACACGTCGAAGGCAGGATTTCTTTTGCGCCAATCGTAGCACGTTTTGAAATACATACAATGCTGAAAATAATAAAAAAAATTATCAAGGTGATATTTAAGTTTTAAAATACAGAATTTGTTTCTTCTCGGTCGATGCCCAAATACGATAAATCTCCATAATTTTTTTATTATGTAAATACTAGTTGCCAAAATTAACGATTAATTATTCCAGTTCGCGTCATGATCAAAACCAACGTGACATTTTTTTGCCCTAACATATTTCTCATTCTCACTGAGGTCACTGTTTCTCTAACTTGACTTAGGATTAATAAATAAAAGAACTGGCTTACATAACCGGAAAATGGCCATTCTCGCATCATAATCTCGTAGACTTTATCTATTTCATGTTCTGGAATAGGTTGTAGTACATCTGAACGAAATTCTGGCATTTCGGTGATTTTGATGTAATATCTATAAACGAACAATTGCGATTTTCCGTTATTACTTTTCAAATGAAAATTAATCATTTTTACATTTTTGTATTTTGACCTTTGACAACGTTGTTCAATTTCGCAATGAGTAGGAAATTTCATTACCTGAACTACGTCAGACAAACGAACTAAATTATTTAAGTACATACTCGTATATCAATTGTGTAGGTGCTGATTTTGAACTAATAACGTGAAACGCAAATTATTCATAAATTACTTATTTGATAATTGCTGAATTATCTTAACATAAAATCATCAGATATATGTATAAACTTTGAACCATGCTTAAAAACATTTTTCATTTTGTAGATAATGATTTTGAAAAAAAATCGAAATCTTGAAATAGTATTGCAAACAATAACGGCAAATACAAAGAAGATGTTGTTTCAGAGAACTCATCAAAATAAAATTAATCATAGCGTGAAAAAATCAAATCTTAATTGACTTTTTCGAAACACATACTTAATGAGTTTGTAGTAGGTCTTAAGCACATACCTAGACTTACTATGGATCGTGTTTTTTTTAGATATCGAGTAAATTTTGAAAGGCTTTGTGTTTGCAAAAATTTGAATTCTTTCTTTTCAAATGTAATACTTACCTTACCAATTAGCAATAATTATGTTTCTAATTTTAACCAATTCTATTGCGCATCCGGCTTTAAAACGGTATCAAGGTTTTTTTGAACGCGCGGATGCACTGCCACATGCAAGCAATAATTTCGATAAAATTCACAATTTTCAAAATTAAAAGGAGAGAGAATGATACCAGAATAATGAGTATCAGGTATAGGTAGTTAAATAATCAACTAGGTAGATATCGAAATATCAAGTATTTAATGAAAATAACGAATGAAAAAATTAATATTTCAATTTTTTTCAAAAATATACGTACTTAAGAATCGATTTTCCTCATTTATATTTAAAATATGTTAAATATTCAAATCATCTATATGTGGTCAATTATTCTTAAAAATATTCCAGAAACGTGAAAACTTACTTTTAATGAGATTACAAGTTGATAATGTATATTTAAATACTCAAAATCGGTAGAAAATAAGAGAAGCACACGAGATACGACACAAGTCTGTTCACGTTATTTTTAAAATGAACTCGTGGGCTTATTAAGCAATACACCGAACAACGCGATGTATGCTACTGAAATAGAGAGAGACTGGTCGTAATGTTGATTAGGGCAAAACCAAATGAGTTGAACATAATGGAAAACCGCTGATATATCTATCTTCCTTTTTTCAATTTCCTTTCGCTAAAATATCTAACTGCGCAAATCTTCGCATACCCGCGTGATTTGCTAATCATTCAATATTCGTTTTTCCCACAAGACGTGCGTAATTATGGTAATTAACCGCTATTTTCGAATTTTAATCATGAAATTGCTCGAGGTGTATCGAAAATTTTGGCAAATTGTAAATTTGTAAAGTTTGTCAATATGTTTTGAATTTGAACGTCTTTTTGCGAAAAATTAACTTTCAAGGTCAACTATGTATTCTCGACTCACGTGCATTCGTATGTACCTAGCTACCTACTTGTTTGTGTAATCGAGTTATAATCAAATAAAAACTAGCTGAATTTAATTTATTAAAATTTTGTCTTCGTGGGGATTCGTTGACCTGTACTTTTTATGTAGCTAATTTACATACGAAAATAGCTGAAATGGAAGACTTGAACCGTTTGTAGAACGATGCATAGCCTATTTTAAATTCTTGGAATTCTTCTCCAGCGGTTTTTGTTCCGATTTTCTCGTTTCGCTTACAGAAGTCAACTTGGAAATTTTGATCTCTCTTTTCTTACAAGCAATATGCAACGATAATCGATGAAGCAATATAATAAGCTTCTCAAAGAAGAAAAAAAAAGTATTTCTCTCCAGAAAAGCATTTTTAGAGCAATCTACTACGGGTATTTTAGCTCTTCAAACCGTGCATGCGCTTTTATAACATCAAACTAGGTCTTTTTTCGACAATAAAAAATTAATTAGTAATTTTCACGTAAATTACTAGCAAAATTATAATGAAAAAATGAAATTAAAGTAAAAATTTTTTATTTCAACATAATATGACAAAAAATAGATAATTGGTATAATACTTAAATAAAAATGTTCAACATTATATTATGTCATTAACGCGTATACGATTTTTTGGAGTACAAAATACACATAATCGCTAATTGGAAAAAAATTAATCTACTGTTTAAAAACATTCGACATTTAACAACTAGTGCTAGATAAAAATAAATTCTATAAAACGTTGAAATTGACGAAATAAAAAATTATACTTAAATTTATTCACATCATTTACGATGTATTAAATACTACAACGAATAAACAACGTGTGCTATGCAATATAAAAAGAAATTAACAATATCAAGTTAAATAGTAATATACAAAAACAAATATTGTTCATTCTAACAGATTGAGCTTGCTGTTGGTTTTACGGAGTTGCGCTCTCCATGGTATAATATGGTTTTGTTCATCGTTTTCATCATCTTGTTTATGCTTTTCGACGTCGCCGTTTAGTTTACATTCGGGGACATCATTTTCTTTATTGTTTTCTTCGTCCGATGATGATTTTCCATTTAATAAGGTTCGAGTTCCGGTTACGCTAAGGTTGACCGTCATTTCTGTGTTATTGGCGACGGCTTCTTTCAAGTGAGGCACGTATAATCTAAATAAACAATCGATTATTTATAAATAACATCGATAACAAATTTTCCGCATAATTTAAACGAATGCATTACTTTTCATCAGTCTTTTTAGATTGCATTAGTTGACGTTTCCATGCTGGAATCGATTGCAACCTTCTTACTTCCGCTTCTTTGGCAAATTTTTCTTCTAATTCCTTTTTAGCCTTTTCGGCTGCTTTTTTCGCTAACATTTGACGTTTCCAAGGCGGAATCGGGTTACCTGTTGAATCTGTATCTGGTATCTGAAATACGGTCTAAATGGTATCAACCATTGCGCTTAGAAAATTAACTCCTAAAGTGCTTCATATAGGCAAATCTTGCCACTTGTGGCTAGTAAAATGCTACTTACTTTTTCGACGAAATTTTCAACCGAAAATTGTCGCGATATTTCGGTGACTAATTCTTTTTCTTGTTTTTCTTCCATTTTTACTCTTTCTACCTTTAACTTCTTAATACCAGAAATATCTCGCGACATTTTAAGTTCGGCTATTAAATCTTGTTTTTGAGATTGAAATGGTTGCGATTGAACCACTAGAAAATATCACCAAATTATATTATTAAAAGTGGAAAAAATCATAATACAAGGAAGATCTTGATGTTTTCAAATAATCAAGGATAGTATCATCAGGTAAACGAACGTATTTGATCTGATTTCAATTTCAGATGAAAATTTCTCATTGAATTGTCAAGTCAATAAAGATCACGAATTTGTAAAACATTAAGAAATTTCATAATACATCGGCACTTTAGTTCGGACGATACCCACGTATACGATGAATTTCAAATATGCTCGCGTTTTTACCACAATCACCGCGAACCATTGACTAAACGAATTTAACGAATTAAATTTCCAGCGTATTCAATAGATAGCTACATACTCGGTAATACTCCATTGGGCGCTGACATAGTTTTCGATGCGATGGTTTTTTTCAATTGTATACTGGTCAAATCGTTGGTACTGATGAAACTCAAAGGTTGATTCTTTAACGCAGCAGCAGGAAATTTATCAGGCTCCGGTAAAGGCGGCGGAGGCGGACAATTTTCTTGAGATTTAGTTAAAGGAATTTCTTTCACAACGGGCACATGTTTTTCTTCTAACGTCGATATATTAGCTTCCGATTTGGTTTTATACAATTTGAAATTTTTACTACCCGCGATACTGCGTAAATATTCGGACGGTTTGATTAACGAATTCGAATCGTTATCAATATTCGAAAATTTAGGCGGAATAAATGGCAACACGAGTTGTTTGTTCACAAGATTAGGTCCACTCGCTTCTTGAGCCGGTGCCTGCGGTACTGGCGCTTCTACGGAAGAGCAACTTGTCACAACCACCGTCGACCTTTCACTGGCTGTAAAAGAAAGCAAAACTTTTTCTATACACTTTCTTTACCAACTAGGCTAATTAATGAAAATGTCTCGGTCAACTGACCATGACTACACAGATGCACCCATATATGAAATTTTATGCGAGTCCGTTAATCGCGTATCTATTAATTATTACCATTAATTCTACCTTTAGTTGATTTTAATGCTAACTTTTCTTTTCCCTCTTCTGGTTTTCTTTCTTTGTAGGTAAATTAAATTACACCTATCGTTAATATGGAAATTAAACACGTAGCCGGAAGAAAGTGAGAAAACGTAAAATCACCAAGAAAGACATATTTAACTTGTTAATTGCGTAATTTTATAATTAAATGTTATGCAAATAAAATACCTTATATTGATATAGGTAATTTTATGATTTCATAAGTTTATTTCGCGTTGCAGTCGTATTTCAACGCGACCTTTCGTCACGTTAAATTCATGATCAATAAAATTCGATTTACAGTCGAAAATAGGAAAATTTCAAGAAAAAGGTGAAGACGACATAACATCAAATTTCCTTTCAATTAATCGATACAACTTGACAATGATTAACTTGATTTTTCTAGCAAGAAAATAAACCTCGCTATTTTCATGACCTCTTATCACCAAAACCAATACTTACTAGGACTAGAAGAGTATTCTCCAGATTGCTGCGACGAAGACGGAGACGAATGTGATATTTCAGAATTACAATCATCGCTTTTCAGCAATATCGTCGACGATCCAGTTTTATTAGATGAAATACTTTCAATAGTAACGCTAGTTTTCACGCTAGCTGGTTCCATTTGACGCGGATACTTAGTCTCGGGCGTCAACGCCGGCGTCGCAACACCGATATTAATATTTGGAAGCGGGGGAGGGGGCGGAGGAGGCGAGTAAATGGCACCCGGTTCGGAGACGACTCTTTTAAGCAACCTGAAAAGTTGAGAATTTTCAGTTACAGAGAACGACTTCGAGAAAGGTCGTGATATCGAGTAAAATCACCTGTTGTTGGCATGTTGATGAGGTAACGTATGATGACCTCTGACCTTCGATACCTCTTGCTCTTCTTCGGAATGGCCTAGATCGGAAGGAGATGCGCTGGATACTCCGGATTCTGAAATTTAATCGGTTCGAATTAAAAAACGTATTTTAGCATAATGAAGGAACTTGAAAACACAAGATTTGGTAATATGAGTAGATATTTGGTGTTTAAGTATTTACTTTCTTGATTAATTTACTGATCGATGACAAATATTGGTAAAATGATAAGTGATAAACCTTATAAAAGTAGGTAAATAATTACTTATACGTCTCGGTTAATTTATTACCTACTCAAGTATTGATTTGATAAAAAAATGCATAGGCGAGAAGTACAGGTTCTTTATCTCAAGTTGGTTGCATAATTTAAAAAAAAAAATAAAAATGAAAAATTCGAGACGATTTGCGAATTTTATAAAACTTGCATAAGAATGACATAATATTTGGGAAAACAATATTATTTCTCCGTCTTAAACCCATTTTACGGATTATTGCTTGAATTTATAACACAAATAGATAAGAACGGGTTGATAATTAAAATCAACTTAATGCATTACTTTCTCAGTTTTCGAGCACTTCGTCACGTATTATCAAACACTTAGAAACGAAGATACAGCGAAAAATAACCCACGACAATAAAGACGATTTAGCGACGTTTTGTGATCATGTGGCAAATTTCGAATCGCGAATTATACCTTTTTTAACGCAAAAATCAAAGATCAACAAATACGGAGAATTATTCATTCACATACCAAAGTCATCATGATTATCGGCTAATTTCTCGCTAAGTGCGGATGTCACATGAATGACGACGTTACTGTTAGTCGAACTAATTGATTCGGATCTGCTATGACTTCCAGAATCTCTGCTGCCTCTGCGAATAATAGAGTTTGTCTTTTGTTCAGCGATTGTGCTCTCTTTGACCACGTAAATATCTTCGTATTCATTTTCCGTTTTGCTATTTTCGCTGATTTCAGGCGAACTAAGATTCGTATCAGATCCAGCGCCGGAGCTACTACTATGTACTTCTACTTTAACTGAAAGATGACAATAAATTATGTTTTTATCTTAACGAATAGCGAATAAATTACGTGAAATGAAACGATGATTTTGTTTTGTATATTTATCGTAATACGAAATACCTTTAAAAACGCCTTTAATGGCTTCTTCATTAGTGCTAACTTCCGATTTACACAGTTTTTCCTTCTTTTTAAAACATTTACCCGGTAACACGGAATTAATTTTCGAAAAAACCGAAGCCTTATGAACCATTATACGAATGCATACACAAACGGCACTTACGTTACTACCCAACGATTTATGCGAATATCGAACACTTTATCTTGAACTTGTCCTAAGTAAACTTTTGATAACTGTTTACGTATATATTTAATTAAGTAGCACCTGCGTTATCTCTTTTTTCGTGTGTGATTTAACAAGGCGACATAACGTCGAGAACACGCCGTAGCGAAAAAAAAGCAGGATTAATTTACCCAGCAAGATTGAACAAGTTCGATGTGCTTCGAACGACGTAAGTGGAGACGAATTATCTGATTAGTGTGACTTTACGCCGTATTGGGTGTACTTTTTTTCGATGTTATTTTACGTATTCTTGGTGATATGTTAATTTATGCTAGTAAACAGTAACGTGATGGGTGTTTCGCATTGATTGTAATATTTATTTTTGAGATTTTTTTTAACCTTGCGAGGTGACGGAGTTTTTAAGGTGCTGTGTTATATTTTGGCTCGACGTAGGTATTTTTTAGGTATACCTAGGTAGAGCTAGGTATGTAATATATGTTTTATGTGCGTATAGTATCAATATGCAACCAGCTGATATCTCTGAGTATAAGATTAGAGGAGTAGGTGTGGCTAGAAAAATGCAGGTAATTGGTATATCTATTCGTAGCTCAGAGACGATTACAATTTGTTTGTTACTTTATTCGTAATTTTTTTAAGTCGACTTCGGTACGTTATTTTTTGCCTTGTTTTGCTTTTTAAGAAAATCGACTTTTTAGATTCCAAAAAAATCGCAAAATAATCTTGAAATTATTTCAAACAAAAAATGTTATACGACCTATCATCCAAAAATCGGTACATTTTGAGAAAAAAATTATTCGGATGACGAGTTTTAGCGCGCACGCGTAATCGGTACTTCCCACGGTGCTGTAGCGTCACGTTCACAGTAACGCGCGTTGCTGCGTAGGCATGTTGCTACAAACCTAACGCGGGGCCGCGCGCAACGGTGAACATGGCGCTACCGCGTAGTGGGAAGTTTCACCCAACGTGCGCGCACGGTTTCGGCGATTTTTGACCACGGCCCCGGGGAGGCAAAATTTTGAAAAAAATATATGACATTTAGGGGTCAAAAATACATCGAAAAAATGAGGTTTGAAAATTTTGCCGAGTGATATAGACACTTAAAAAAAATAAATAAAGTTAAGAACGCCCGTTTGGAGGGGAAAAAATTGAAGTGGGAGGTTGTGGATTTTTCTATGGAAGGCCCTTATGAGGGTCTACCATGTACTAAAATTTCAATTAATTCCGTATTCTGTAATTTGATAAAAAAAATTAATTTCTCGAAAACGGGGGGAAGGGGGAGTTGAAAATCCTAAGGCAGATCGCTTATGCTTATCTGCCTATAGCCTTTGTAATTTTAAATTAAAATGATACGATTTGAAAGAATGTTGAAATTGTTCGTTTATCATTTCATGGGCTTGAAGAAGTTGCATGTTTTTTCTAGTCGAAGATGAGAGGTGACTGCCAAATTAAAACGAAAAACAGAATTTGACAAAAATAATAGTACCTAAATTTTTCGATTTTTAAATTAATTTTTTAGAAATTTTTTAAAAAGACAAATAAAACGGTTAATTTGCCTACTCTTGAAAGAAATATCGTAACATCCAGAAATTAATCATCACAAAAGTATGTTATCATATTTCACGGAATTTCGATCTTCGGAATTAACACCTTGAAACCAATACGTAAATTACTAACGAGCAAATTGAAATCATTTAAAATCACAATATCATCGTCTACATCAGGTAAACCGAGTAAACCAGACCATATCTCCCGAAAAGAGAAAAAAAGCTGCGAATTAATTTCATAAACCATTATTTAGCATAATTCACTAAGCCTTCTTTCGTCTGGAGCAAATTAGGGAAAAATTTCGTCACATACAACAATACAAAACCATCCGAATATTCCAACATTAGGCTACAATTACTACGGTAAATTACCCGTGAGACCATTAGAAGAATTTGATTTAGCGGCTAATGTTGATGATCCAGAGGAAATACTGGAATCGTTGCTGACTCTTCTGATTCGCGTCTCGTTTACATTAAATACATCTTGAACTCTCGTATAAATAACTTCTCGAGGATTATGAAGATAGAACGAGTCGTTAGTATTTTTGGTGTGATCTGACAATACCGAGTTTATCGGATTGATGTAGAATCCGTTACATTTATTGTGATTTTCTACTTTTGCTATGCTATTTTTGTTAGTGGTTTTCGAGTTGTTGGCGTGAGACGAGGTGCATATCACGTTTTTATGTGCTTTATTCGTATTGATGATTTTGTTCTTGTTCGAATTAGCGTTGCTGATCGAGGGAGGATGAAGGTAAAAAGGTTCTTGGTTCGGATTATAGTTGACACAATCGGCGTACGAGCACTGAAACAGAAATATCGCGTTATTTGAATTTTCACGTATTTTTTGATGAGATAAAAAACAAACCTTCGCGTTTGGGTCTCCTTTAGGACAAGTGCAACCATACAACTTTCCGTTTGCTTCTTTACGTTCGTCGTAGTAATCCGGTACAGTACCATGTTGAACGAGGACATTTAAACACTGCGAAAATAATTGAAATTATCGATAACGGTTACCTTCGAAGATAAACATCGATATGCGATGTTAAATGGTTCACATGATAATCGAGTTTTTTGACGATGAGAAATTATCAGGGCCGAAAGTAAAATCATCGAAACTATATCATAATCACTTTCACATCTATGTACATGAATTCATTATCCGCTAGAAAAATTAGAGAGGGCTAGTTTTCAAAGGTTACACGTTTCGGGTACACTGTGTAACAAGATGCGATGAGAATGCTCGTCCAATCTCGTAAAATTACTTGGTTCGCGATTTAGAAAAGTTTGATGCCTGTAAGCTATCAAATAAATGGTCGCCGATGACTGAATGGATGTGGACATCTTGGGACATTGACCGATAACAAAGCATTTGAGTATAGTGAACTCGTATATATGTAAACGGATAAAAAGTACGAGTGTCCTATGACAAAATAACGTTAATAGAACAATTTTTAAGCGTATCTACATTAAACGTGTTATAATTTACGTTCAAGTACCGGTATTCTGGGAAGTGGCTCTGTAACTCGAAGAATTGGTCATTTTTCCAACATATGTGTATGGATTACACCGACCTAAATTCATTCGCCGCGAAGATGTTTCCATTCACGAGACATAATCACGTAAATGGTAGCACATGATACGTGAAAAATTAATTTTTATTTAAAATTCATACGCATACAATCACACATATGTACGAATGCCTACATTCTTTTATATCACACATTCACGCCTATAACGAACGTGACATCATAGGTATACTCTCAATACCCCCAACTGCTCTATACACCTTCTGGGTCTGGACTCTTTTTTCTAATGGATTTCGCATAACGTTACGATTACGTTCTTGCTCTCAATGCTAATTGAACAATTGCATTTGCAAATTTATATCTTTTTATCTTGTGTAATACTCGAGCGTCGAGCCATTGTTTAGATGAGTGAATTTCGTAATATTTTTTCGACTCTCGAAATTATTTAAGCGCCTACAATTTTTCTTATTTCAATATCACTCGACGTAATCGGTAAATGTTCTTGTCACTTTATCATAAGCTAAGTTTTTCAAATGTCATTTCCACCTATATTAATTTCGACAATGAATCCGCCAGTAATGTCATTTAGTAAGCGAATAATTCACGGTGTGTTGACCTTTTTCATGTTTCAGGGTTCTTTGTTTTTTATTCCAAGATATATCAACCCTACGCAAAATTTACCACTTGAAAGAAAAAATAACTGAAGTGGCAGAGAAGAGGTGATTATTAAGGTAATGGAAATTTTATACTTACAAGGAAAATATTATGCGAATGGAAATTACCTAGATTTATATGATTTGAAAAACAATATCGCAAATTCTGTGCAAAAAGTAATACAATCTTCAAAAATGATAAAAACTTCACTTTTTGTGAAATGTATAAAAGATTTTTCCTCTTCTAGCTTCAATTTTTTTTATTTGAATATCATTATGAAAAGAAAAAAAAGTGAGAAATTCCTCCCTTTCGAAAAAGCCGGACACCGACATCGATAATTTGTCGCAGCATAAAAAAATGCTCACAAAATTATTATCTTGTGTAACTGCACGTATAACTCGATAACTAAAATTTTTATAAGTTATCACCTAAAAACCACTTTTAAGCGTCATTTTTCAGACGAAATCGAAGAATAATTTTTTTTTTTTCGTTAAAACATTTTTTAACACGTTCAAGATACTAATTAGAAGAAAAAACTTCATCTGTAGTGTACCAAAAAATCGATAGTTTTTGCGTAAAAAAATATCGAAAAATCACGAACGTTACGCCCGTTAAGTTGATACCGGCGGCCGCAAACTAGTGGGAAATCTACGTTAACGCGTTAACCCCGTTTTCTATCTAGTCCTTCTGCAATCGCACTCAGCGCTGCCAAGCGAAATTTCAAAAAATCCGTAAGATGACTAAAATCAACATGTTCAAAAATCCTTTAAAAATCCTTAAATTTTTTTTTGCCGAGACCCCAATGACGTCATTTAGAACGTCGCTAATCACCTAACTCTATGAAAAAAATGGAATAAAATCTTTAAAAAAAACTCGAAATTGAATTGTTTTATTTTCGCTTCATTCATGACAACCTAATCTAAAATGAATGTATCAATGTATCCGTATTCGTATTCTTGAATTTGACGAAAAAATACGACATGTGACAAGTAGTACACTTTTTTTTCATTTTTTGGCTTTACATAGTTTCGATTTGAGCATTTCCAGCACTGATTGATGATGAAGTTTATAAAACTTACCAGTTTGTAGAATGATTGTGGACAGACAGAACAGTGGCAAAAAGACAAAAATGATGTAATGATGAAAAATTAACATTAATATTTATTTTTTCTGTGTTAGATGGTTGATTTATTTGATATATATGGTAAAATTTTGTCCAAAACATGAAAAATCTGCGAAAATCTCAAAAAAATCCTCAAACTTTTTCAAAAATCTGAAAAGTCCCCAACTTTAAGGACAAATCCTTAAGGTTGGCAGCGCTGATCACACTGAATTTTCGGCGTTTGTCACGTCAAATGTAAGAGTGGGGGAGGGGGTTCAACATTAGGATCTTCAAACTATCAACCCTTAAGGACTGTTTGCCGCCCGGTGCAATTCGCTAGCAACTTTGCCATATGTGTAATTTGCAACAAATTTCGGATTTAAAAAAAAAAATTTTATTTTTTATATAGCTAAATATAGCGGATGGGTCTTTTTGGAGGAAAAATTGTGATAAAAAATGTAGCATACACATTTTGCCTATTTCAGTAATTAAAGGGGCTTTAAAATAAAAATACATTAGGTGTGATTACAATAATTATTTTAAAATGCCTTTTACAATTAAGTGTATGCAAGATAATTTTTATTCGTGTTTTGCTGCCCAGATTACAACTTCATATATGCCTCGAATAAAAAAATCCTCAAAAACGAAGTAAAAATTAAAATTTTCAATGCCAACTTCGATATCAGTTTTTATCACGTAAATTAGTTTTAGGTACTTGAACGCGATAAAACGAAAATTCCAGTGTTGCCAAATTGTATCTGCGAAAATTCTAATACAAAATTGTTCGTACCTTTAACACGTGATAAATTCGATTAAATACTGAAATTTCTCTTACACGTGTCTTCGTCAACGCGTAAAGGAGTAATTAAGAAAAAAAATTAAAAAAAATCAAACACCACTTGGCTTTGTTTAAAAACTAAAAAAACCAGGTATTTTTATACGATTTACGCGATTTAACATGTAAAAGTGAACGCGAGTAGTTGCGTATCAATTTCTAATCTTGAAAAAATTAACAATTTTCTGAATGTTGTTCCGAACCGCTTCCGTATCATCATTAATCTGTCAGTATTCGAATTTCCCCTTTCAAACGTATACTTATCAAGTCTACATTTGTACATACACCCGGTAATTTTTTCTCGTATATCGCAAAAAAAGCAACCACGAAATTATAACAATTACGTAATTGTAAATTGGTAAATAAACACATACATTTATAAAATCTACATAATTCGCGCTCTGTTGTTAAAATTGATAAAAAAAACATCGTTTAATGAAATTTTCACCACGAAAGGTAGATTATTTTAAATGAAAACGAAAATAAAATTTATGCATGAAACTAGTATTTGACCTTAATGCGAACGTGCTAAGAAGTAATCACAATACAATACTCTCTTCCAGTCGATTCCAGCGTCTTTTACACCTGCCCCTAATCTTTACGATCAACGGTTACTTTCACTAAGCATAATCGTTCTACTAAACTTAAGAACATAATCAAAATCTTCGTTAATGTTTTTTTTTCTTATTCCGCGCACAGATACTCTTAAGGCGTATACACACGACGGTACATAGTGAAAAAATCTGTCATTGTTGAGAGGCTATCCGACGACGACGAAATGCT
Organism: Maconellicoccus hirsutus; assembly: GCA_003261595.1. Classification (NCBI taxonomy): domain Eukaryota; kingdom Metazoa; phylum Arthropoda; class Insecta; order Hemiptera; family Pseudococcidae; genus Maconellicoccus; species Maconellicoccus hirsutus. Next base: position 45,495 of record QBDW01002089.1, read on the forward strand.
TAACGATGTAATACTTGCGCAACTGTATCACTGTCACGTTTCAATCATGTTATCAAACTTTTCACGCATTTTTCTGCTCGTTCAAACGTGAAGCAACTCGGGTTTGTTTTTTGAGTAAGACGAGCTGACACACGAGATATGGTAGGTGGATTTTTCGTATTTAAAATGATACGTACTTCGATTTGTTTATTTTCAGCGGCATCGTTTATAGGACTTTTATCGAATTTATCCAATAGTAACTTCGCACCGTGTCTAAGGAGCCATCGGACAGTATCGACGTGGCCTCGACTGGCGGCGAAATGTAGCGGAGTGGCTCCATCGCCGTCACGAAGATTCGGATCTACTCCTTGATCTTTTACCTGCGATTAATCGTCGATAATAAATCGAAGGCTGATTTTAGCCAGTATACAATACGTACCATCCATTTGACACATGAAAGACAACCCATTTGAGCGGCCGCATGGACCGGAGCCATGCCATCTTTGGCGCGTACATATAACGAACCACCGGCTTCTAAAACTAGGAACTTCAATACTTCTAAATGTCCTTCTTGAGCTGCCAGATACACAGGCGTTACGTTATTTTCCATCTGCATGTTGGCACTGCGAAAGAAATTAATTTTTATCGCGTAAAAGAAAGCATTTCGGTATGTCGCAGCAAATGGAGGAATGGCGAGAATCTCGAAAATATCGTAGGAACGTTGAAATATCGAAAATATTTTCATATTTGATTAAATTCTGCGATATTCTTTGAAAAAATATTTGTGATTTTCGTCGAATTACTTTTACAAACGACATCGAAACGTCGACCTCAATGGTGGGATAGTTGAAATTTTCAAGCGATATTTGAAATTAGTCGTTCAAGTGTTGCCAACCTTTGATAAATTAGTCATTCAAGTGTTGCCAAACTTTGATATTTGAAATTAGTCATTTAAGTGTTGCCAACATTTGATATTTGAAATTAGTCATTCAAGTGTTGCCAACATTTGATATTTGAAATTAGTTATTCAAGTGTTGTCAACCTTTGATATTTGAAATTAGTCGTTCAAGTGTTGCCAACCTTTGATATTTGAAATTAGTCATTCAAATGTTGCCAACCTTTGATATTTGAGTCATTCAAGTGTTGC
>QBDW01002090.1:0-44161 GCA_003261595.1 Maconellicoccus hirsutus
TCAGCTTCCGACGTATTTATAGAAGCATTTGATTTGTTCGCGTTTAATTTTTCTGCTACACCATTCGCACGTGCAGGATAAGGTGGTTTACCGTCAGCAATCCATTTAAAACAACGTCCTAACCAATGGCCTTTTCCTGAACAATATTTACATATTAAATCAGATTTATTAGTAGTACCTTTTTCTTCAATCGATGAAAATTTTGTAAACTTGTTCGATGTTTGACCAATATTTTTCGCACCAGCAAATAAAGCTTCCGAAGTTACCGAGTTAGACGTAGTTGGTGAAATATTTCGTTCATGGAGGATAAGAGAGCTTGAAAGATCATCAAATTTTTTAATTGAGTTAGACTTGATTAATAAATAACTAGATTTAAAAGATTCAAAACGTTTAGGAAGAATTTGTAGTATTTTGGAAACAAATAAAAGTTCGACGAGTTGCTCGACGGTTTCAACGCCTTTTGCCACGAAGCTAAAGCATCTAACTCAATTTTAGTAGGATCTTCATCGGAAATAACAGGCTGTTTTTCAACTCCTTCAACAATATCTAGAGCTCCTATCGCTTCTAATACATCACTGACACGATCTTTCCATACCGGCCAGTCGCTAGCTCCTCTTAACGGTTTTATTCCTTTTACAAAATCCATATCGATGGATGGAATAAAAAAACGGAAAAACGTAATCGTAAAAAAAAACGCGACGATACAGAAAATAAATCCGAATTTCGGAAAAACGAAACAAATTAATAAACGCGTATAAACATATTTTTTTCTTTAAAGTGGGACGTCTGAGCCCATAACCTTTTGCAATCAGAACTCGCGATACAAAATTTATTTTATTTAACCAAAAGACGTAACAACGAGTCTTCACGAAATATTAAAGAACTAACTTAAAAATGAAACAACGAAACATACGTAAATGTAAAATACTTGATGGCCAATAAATTGTAAAAAAATATTAGAATTAATAACCATAGGTATCTAAAATTACAAAAAAATCAATAAATTTAACGCTCTTTCGAATGGTATAATTGGTTACTTCGATAGGAGTACACAAACGGTTCGAAATTTTGTTATAATTAGTTGTAAAAGTGAATAAATAATTGAATAATATCGCCTTGGTTATTATTACTCCATTTTTCAGAAAAATTTTTAAAAATTTACCAAAATCACTGCGGAATTGTTTTTTCTCCATGTAAAAAAAATGAAAATCTTACAAAAAATGCAGGGTGATGCGAAATTTCATGCTGAACATTTTGGTATAATGGACTTTGTTCATACCTATCTTAGTTTCACGACAATTTCAAAAAACATGTACTCAAAACTTTAAACGCGTTTTTCTCAAAACTATACTTTTTGGAGTTCAAACTTTGAAAATTCATAACTCTGCGAATAATGAACGAAACTTATTCCTCTTTGGCTCATTTTGAAAGGAATTTTATGTAGTATCACCTGGTACCCTTGAATCAATTTTCACAAATCTGTCCAAGTTGCCCCTTTTGCTAGATAATGTCTCAATTATGTTTATATCAAAAAATAGGGAATTAAATTTTTTTCAAACAATAAGATATAAAAAATTTCTAAACTCCCCTTATTTTTGAGTAAAAATTTAAAAACTACAATTTCCGCACATACTACAGTTCAAGTATCCCGTTTTCAAGTATTTGATCACAACGCCACCAGATGTCAGCCATTTTGAATTTCGTTGACAATTACCTAATTAGCAATTACATAGAAATATTTGTGATTCAAAGCGCACATCTTATGTAAGTATCAATCAAAATTGGTGCTATGGCGAATTTCCTCGCAGAATTTTTTTATCCAGTGAAAGAATTTTTCAGACTTTTCGCATTTATCTACCGCACAGGCCAAGTGACAAAACTACGCGTCGTGACGATGTGAATTTTCAAATGCTAAAATTTTCATATCTCTTATCACAGAAGAGGAAGCTTTTTGGACAACTGATTTTGAAAATTTCATTCAATTTTTCCCTCCACCACTAAATTACTTCTAAATGAGAAGTGCGATTTTTAAAATTTTGATTATTTGTAAGTAATGTCCGGTTACGTGCTTTTGGAGACGTTAATATTTACAAATTTCATTCAATTGCACAAATTTTTTTGTTTGTGTGTGTTTATAGTGCATCCCATCTTCTTCGAATTCCAGAGTAGGCAAAACTTTTTACATTTATTTGTCCTTGGTAGCTTCTATTTAGCTAAACTATTTTAATTTAGATATCCTTTTTTAAAAAGCTCATTTTTTTCAAATTTAGGTAATTCTATGAAAATAACTACTCATATTATTTGGGATACCCCCTTCCCCTGAATATCTAGAAATAATTGAATCAACAGTCATTGTCATGTCTTGAATCATCTCCATACAAAAGGCAGCTTTTCAAATTAGGAATTTTTGAGACAACGAAGCTGAAAAAAAAATGTTGAAAACCAAAGCTCAGCATGATCGACATGCAATTTTGCAACAAGTAAATACTTGCATTCGTTTTTAAAAATCCTTCTCCCATTTCGCTATCCGGATAATTTTCAAGTCAGACCACTGATGTAACGATAAAAATCCTAATTAAGAGATTCGTCGATTATTTAATATTTCCCGCTAAATCTACATAATTCCTTGTTCGAAAACCAAATCAACTCGACAAGACAAGTAATTAATAATTGATAACTTAGCAACTTCTAAACTCTCTACGTATACGTAAGGTCACACTCGCTGACGTCATCGCTACTATGCGTACAAACAATGCGCAGAAATGCATAAACCCATAAAAAACAACAGACCTTGTGATTTTCAAACGTGTACTCGTATCCGCTGAATTACACGCTCATACTCGATGCTCGTGGCTGGAAATCTTGTCATTGCGTATGTTATTCGACATCAATATCGTCGTCGTCGTGTTTGTAAAATATTTAAACTAACACCGGTTACGTAACACTTAAATTCGAAAATAATTTCCGTTTTCATCCGGTGCCGTACGTATCGAAGTATGAAATAAGTGTTATCAATTCATCGGTGCATCTGTTATCATTGTTTTCAACGAGTTGATACCAGTTACGAGTAATTCTTCAAAATGACCGGTGAGTGAATTACGATATTCGAGTAATCAACGTCGTACAGTCGACTAGATAAAAATTTCAATTTTATCTCGTTATTTCGCGAATATTCAGCGTCTAAGTTACGTGTACATGGTCGTGTTATAACAATTGATAAGTAGAAAGTATTTACGCGGTGTTTCGCGCGATTTGCTTTCATGTCGGTACTTGTTATGGTCACCTGGTTTCGAACTCGAATTCACCTTGACTTCTATTTTGATAGATAACTTTCTAAGATATCGTTTTCTGTTTCGTGCACGAAAAAAAAAAGTAAAATGGGGAAAAGGGAGTACGTACTTATGGAGGTGAACATTGTTTTAAAATAAAAATGATATTTTCATCAACGTTCGTATGTCTTTTGAACGAGCTGATTTATTGAAATAATTCCTTCATGAGCAATAATGATAATGGAGTGATCTGGTGAAAAATTGTATCAAATGTTGCAGTAATATCAAAAGAACGAAATACCAGGAATAATTTACTAAATATATCAACATATTGATTCATATAAAAAAGATACTATAATTCGCCACGTAAAATATAAAAGGAAGTTATTTCTCTTGATAACGTTGGAATACGTAATTGAAATGATAATTTTCATTTGAAAAAAATATAATAAATTGCGTAACATTTCGCACCAAGTACTCGAAAAAATTCATCACAAAATTTCACAAGTGGCAGCACTGTTATTATGAGTCAAAACACGTGTAGCAAACGATTAAATGAAAAATTACATTTTATTTATGAAAATTCGAAAACCCGAAGGTACAAAGCAAACATCGAAAGAAAAAATGTTCTAAAATCGAATAATCGATTTAACAATTAAAATAATTATTATAATCGAAAATTTTATTTTTAACGGCCTTCGACCCAGAATGGTCTTTACATGAATTTTGATATAAAATATCGATAAGAAAAAAGGAAAATAATGAAAAAAAAATCGATAAAATGATAAAATTAGTAAATTTTGAATTTGTATAAAAAAATACGTATATTGATTTAAAATCAAATCGTGAATTTTTAAATCTCGATATTTTAAAATTTAATTATTTGCTTTAAAAAAATCATAGCATCCTGAGAAAACCTTGTATAGATTTAATTACGAAGGCTCCAATATTTTAATCGTGTTATCAATTAATTCTCCATAAGAGCTTTTAAACCCGTGTTATACATGAACCATGAGCTTTATACATGTGCGGTATCTCCCTTTACCTCTCGTGCACGTTAAAATTCGTTAATTACATAAAATCAATACTCATAATGGAATGATAATGTAAGTGAACTCGGAAAAGTGGTTTTATCAATAAATATTTGCATGTTTTTACATGAATTATCTCAATAAATTGATAACATTAATAAAGTCCAAAAATTCACATATCTTATTATTTTTGCAATTTTGATAATCGCGTTAAAATTAAAAAAAATATGCGTTAAAATTATCATCATTGTGAAGAAAAAAATTTAAAAAATTGACGTAAATACTCGTAGATACCAGATACGAGAATTTTTTATTTCTAATTTATCTGAAATTTTTTCAAATTTTTGTAAAGCACTTAATTAGTATCTTCTTTTTTTTAAACATAAAAATAGGCTACCTATTTCTAGAAAAATTAAAAAATAAATAAATTGGTTGCAATCGTATTTAACGTCCTTTCCCAAATTATTTCCAATTAAAATTAATTAAAAATAAAAATTTCCCCTCTCAAATCATCCATCCGAAAATTCCAAAAAATTAAAAAAATTGACGTATATACTCGTAGATACTAGAAATTTTTTATTTCTAATTTATCTGAAATTTTTTCAATTTTTGTAAAGCACTTGATTAATATTTTCTTTTTTTTAAATATAAAAATAGGCTACATATTTCTAGAAAAATTAAAAAATAATAAATCGGTTGCAATTTTATTTAACTTCCTTTCCCAAATTATTTCCAATTAAAATTAATTAAAAAATAAAAATTTCCACTCTCAAATCATCTATTCGAAAATTCCACTTACGATAAAAATGCACAAGTACAGGCGTTGAAAAAAATGCACATTTAAAACCTTAAAAAATAAACAAAATCGCATTTTATCTCAACTCATCGCAAAAGATAACTCCCCTCTCAAACGATCAATCTTTCCGAAAGGAAGCTACACCTGTAATGGTCGATTTAGCTATCGTATTTCGCTTATATGATGCATTTAACAGTAAATAACTTGATACGGTGATTTTGACGAGGGCTTAACGATTCAGTTTTCGCTGAAAAGAAGAGACTACAAGGTCAGTTCGTGTAACCAATCGAACATTCACGAGTATAACAGATTCGTTACATAGTTTCGTCATTTGTGATTTCCATATTTCGGCATGAATTTCGTATATTTTTCGGCTACTTTGAGAATCATCTAGATGATATGATATCCGTACGAGTTTCGGTGTTTGTGAATTAAAAAACCACTTTCGATCGTTTCTATAAATCGTATAATTTAACTCGGCCAAATAAAATGTCACCAAGGTGCCCTAATCAGTGTAACGATGTTAATTGTCTGCTCGACAGTAAGTACTCAAATATGTATATTTTTCTATTTCAAAAAATCTGTGGAATTTCTGCTACTTTAAGCGATATGCCGACAAATCACCGATATCGATAATCTTTAATGGAATTTTTAAGAGATTCATGAATTTACGAAAAGATAACCCGTCGGAATATTTTCCATTTTATCGATCCACCAGAAAAATGATGTCATAACGTTGAAATATTACGTTAATTAGTTTTTTGGAAAATAATCAAAAAATACAAAGAATTGGCTCCTGCGAAGTCGCCAAGGTACATGAGAATAAAACGATACAACGCTACCTGACGCAGATTGACCACGTGGTAAACACGTGTTGAACGTATAATCAATTGTTAACGTACTGGATGATGTAAAGTTGAAATTTGCGCGCACGATTGTTCTGTACCAAAAACCTTATCTATTTTAGTTCACGTTCATTAATATGGGCTATTTGTAGATAATTTGACGTTATAAATAAAGCTCGAATCGAGGCATTGAATCAATATATCAAAAGTTCAACATAGTAATTTTTTTCATTTCATGTTCAATGGTTCAATTTAAAATATGATAAAAATTACATAAAACAATTGTCATTATTTTTATATGTAAACATGAAATTCACCTTTGATCTTCGCGATGTTACCAACCGATATTTTTTTCGTGTATAAAAAATTTTAAAAATAAATAGTTTGACACATGAACCCTTGTGAATCGATGAGTTTTCTTTTCACGCTAAGTTTTTAATTATAATTACAAAATAGACTCGAATTCTTAATTATACCGAGGGTTATTTTCATCATGTATTCATACAGGTGTGGTCTAAATGGAATAATAGACTAAATGAGGGTCTTAATTGTGGTTCTTTCGATGTCGTATGCTAATACTACTCTTATGGAGATTTCTACTTACATTAAAAAAGAAGGGAATAAGACATTGACGAGGTTTCACGTTGTACAGAAAAAAGGGCGAATTTTCAAGTTGGGTAATTTTTACGTGATTATTGTTTACGTACAAACCAGTTCTTTTCAAGCTTTGGGGTATTTGTGAAAGGGTAAAATAATTATGCTAATTCTTAATTTTCTATGCTACGTGATCGATCTTACTTTTTTTTTTTTGAAAATTCATTATCCATTTACCCTTAATCTTCCTTCAAAGTTATCAAAAGGATAAAAACGTATTATCAGAATATTGCTTTTTTCATGAAATTAAATCTAGTACTTATTCAAACCTACGAAAATTCGTTTAAAAACCGTTTAACAAGTTTTTCAAAAGTATTCATTACTTCATGACGTCATTACTTGTTTCTTAAAAAAGCATTTCAAACTACTAAGAAAAATACGACATTTTAATAAATTTGATTAAGGTCATTATTTCAGTAACAGAAAACTTATTTAAATAGCAAAATCGTTGAATCAAAAAAAAGGACGTTATATTAACAATAGAAGAAGAGGAGGGAGGGAGGCTAGTTTTGGATCATCGCATATTACAAGAAAATAGATCAATCTCGTCGGGAGGTTAATTTCATTGTAAATTGATGACGTCATCAATGTTAAAAAAATATATAATTTTTTGAATAAATGATTAGAGCTTGAATTTTTTCCAATGATTTTTTCATTTTTAGTCATTTTTTTTATCCCATTTTGATGATTTTCGAGTCATTTTTGACCACTTCTTTTTGATTTACATGGTCATTTTTTCGTTGTTGCTGATGATTTTAATATCGAATATTGTTAATCGCTTTTTATGGAATTTTAGAGCCTTTTTTTTGATTTTTTGGTCGCTAATTCAGATTTTTGCCATATTTTTGAGTACTTTTTTGACCCTTTTTTTTTACTGATGAATTTAGACACAATTTAATTGTTTTCATTTCTATATTATGTCCGATTTAAATTCTATGAGATCGATAAAACACTCAAAATCTCTAAGAAATATGAAGAGCAGGGTGGAGTGAGGTGGGATATTTTGATTAATTTTTAATAACCTTTGTAAAAACTATGGCCTCAAACGAAACAACTTATTTAAAAAAAAAACTGTTAGAAATTTAATGGAACCTCTTACCATGTGCTCATTGTATTCGTCTCAGTGTACTTTTCTTCATTTGGGGGCCTTCTCTAGCCCACAAAATCATGAGTAGGTAGAGAAAATACCATAAACAGTTGATCTCCAATGATAAGTGATGACTGCTGTTACGAATAGCGAAAATCTATAAAAAAAAAATTGAAAACAATGTAAAACTTCATGTTATTTGTTATTGTAAATTTCTATCAAAATCATCAATTTTTTAAATATTTTTCAACTGATTCGAACGTTGATGGTATCTTGGAAATACCTCCTTATTTATCCTTATTTCAAAAAGTCAAAAGCACTCTTTCAGAAAAATGCATTCCTCGATTTTACCTCGATTAAAATACAATTAAAAAAATTCCACTCTTAAACCATTCTTCATTCCTTCTATCTCCATTCTTTCTTGCACACTCCAGCAAACGCAGTAAAATTACAAACGTCTGGGTATGCTCGACGATTACCACTTGCACTTTTATTCCACCCACCTTCATTTTTCTACACGCTAGACTGGCACACACTTCTAATCACGGTTCGTATCACCGTCGAAGAATTTCATTAATAATTCGAGCAGCTGTATAATTTCTCATAAACGGAAATGAATAACGCTTGGTCGTATTCCGTTCACTGAATAATACGTTATTGATAACCGCACATTGGTATCTTTTTTATTTGCTTTCATGCATACACCGTACACATGCTAAGGCTCGAGGCATACACAAAAAAATCGCCTTCTCAAGGTGAAATTCACCAAATATTAACGCGTTTTCGTAATTGTCACGCCGCCTTCTCTTGTACCTAAAAGCCAAGACCGGGGTCAAAAATCATAAATTTTATTCGCGAAAAAAAAAAAGGTCACAGCGACGTACCGAATATACCTTCGATCCAACGAGATGTATTCGAGTAAAATTCGCGTAAATAAAATACCCTAATTATAGAATAATACCGCGAAACCCCAACATAGATTAATAGATTTAATTGCAATTAAATTCGCGAATGAGATAATTTTAATGAAAGACGTAACGCCGGAGCAAGGTTTAACAAGGTGAATATCGTATATTGTTTTTGCCCTTCAATTATCCTTAACGTCGTTTCGATACAATTATTAGGTCGTTAATCGCCTTTAGACTGGTTTACAAGCCACCCCCCTCGAGTCGGTGGCACTTTCTATTCTTTATGACATTTGAAGAAAAACAACAATTCGATGGTTGAATGAGTTAACAAAGCCTCGAGGGGACGTTTTTCGATAGCCTTGTTAAATGTGGGGTAATTACGGCTGCTCGGGTATCGAACATGGTCAACGAAGTCTCCGATTATCGCCTCCAAATCTTTGAGATTTTCATTTCACGGTCCTGTCAAAACTATACACGTCCAACTAGGCGAAAATGTAAATTTAATCATACACGCTGATTAATCTATCTCAATACCGAGCGAAATTTTCAATATTATACCGAAGGTCATTCGACCCTGACATTGTTCGAGAAATTAAATGACGCGGTGTGTTGTGCTGATCCAGAAATACGTTATCGGTTTTTATATTCTTTGTCTTTCTTTCTCTCTCCATTTAATAGATTTATTATATACATCGATGGTGTGATAGATAAATAGGTCATGTATTATGTTCATGGTATTTGCTATGCGTTTATGCGTTAAATTGCAATCATGTTTTTTCAGAGTGCTCTCCGGAAGCTTTGGAGTTGATAAGGAAATCAATTCATTCACCGCAGCCGGATTATCCTCACTTAGATGAAAACAATCCTCATATATTCGTCGTATTAGGAGCTTCGGTAAATTATCATCTGTCGATTAAAATCACAATAGTTTTTACATCATTTTTTGATTTATTCTATTTTTTCTTCCACGAAACAGGGTGATTTAGCCAAGAAAAAAATCTACCCGACGTTATGGTGGTTATTTAAAGATAATTTATTACCAAATAATACCGTTTTTTATGGATACGCCAGAAGTAAATTGACCATTCCTCAAATAAAAAAGCAATGCGAACCTTATATGAAAGTAAGTCTTATAAAGCGAATATTTCCGTAATTAATTGACATAACTTAATTATTACAAAGAATAAAATAATTGAATAGACAAACTGTACATAGTACCAAAAATTATAGATGGGATGAGAAGGTGGGGAGAGGCTTCAAAACCACACCTGATCATCGAAAAGCATGTTGGAAACCCCTAAACCCAAAATTTTAATTTTTTATGTTGAATTTTTGTTCAATTATTGAATCTAAAAAATTATTGACTTCATTTTAGTAGTTTCGAGGAGTCCTCGTCTAGAATATTATAAGGAGGGGGCATGAAGGGTGAAAAAAATTAATTCGAGTGTATCTTATTTGACAGCAAATTCAATTCCGAAGGCTTTTGGAAACCAGAAAATTTTCCCTATCTTCGTTAACTTATGTGAAAAATCAAAAAACTTGATTATCATCACTTTTCGAGTGTTTTTTCAAATTTGAGAGACGAGGGTTGCTCTAAACTGAATTTTTGTAATGACTTAAAATGTAGAGAAAACACCAAGGAACAACTTTTGTATGAAACTTTTCCCCATAAAATCAATATTTGAAGCTGTAGACAAATTTTCAAGATAGTGATGAGTGGATATTGTGTTTTGGAAACAATGTTGTAACTTGCTCCTTCACTTGGTCAAGGGGAAACTTTTTTTACATTCTAAAACTAATATTTCATTTCTTCTTTTCGAGAATAAAAATAAGTTATAACCAATTACTTGATAATTTAAAACAGAGATTACTTCTTTTCTCCCAACGAAGATAAAAAAAATAGCATTAAAATTCGGTCTTTTAACAGGTAAAATCAGAAGAAACGGACGCGTACAAACAATTCTGGAACTCCAACCGATACTTCGCCGGCTCCTACGAAGACTCCAAAGACTTCACAGCATTAAACGAAGAATTAAAGAGGCAAGAAATCAAAGGCAAAGGAAACCGGATATTCTATCTCGCATTACCACCTTCAGTATTTGAACCAGTTACTAAACACATAAGCACTTGTCTTACCGCAAAAATGTAATATTTTAAAATTCGCTTCAAAAAAGTACCATCTCACCAAACTAATTATATTTGCTATTCTTACAGTGGATGGACCAGAGTAATCATCGAAAAACCATTCGGCAAAGATGCCGAAAGTTCGGCGAAATTATCCAACCACTTAGAGAGTCTCTTCACCGAAGAACAAATCTACAGAATCGATCATTACTTGGGCAAAGAAATGGTTCAGAATTTAATGGTATTAAGGTACTACACAAGCTCGGCGTAATTTCGTAAACCAGTTTCGCGAACAATTTTAACGACTAATTAAATTTCAATGACGTCGGGATATTTCGCCAACGTGAACCTTTTGTTTTACAAAGGAATTCGCGGAAAAACGAGATCACCTTTTCTTTTTCTCGTTTGGTTTCTTTTTCTTAATTTATATGAATTTTTTCTATGACTCGTTATTATCAATGGTGAGTTTATTTTCAGTTGCTTTGATAAATGGGATATTTCAACAGATTCGGAAATCGTTTCTTCAGCCCGTCTTGGAGTAGAGAATACATCGCCAGCGTGCAAATCACCTTTAAAGAATCGTTTGGCACGCAAGGACGTGGAGGATACTTTGACGAGTTTGGTATCATTAGAGATGTTATGCAAAACCATTTGTTACAGATTTTAAGCTTGGTCGCCATGGAAAAACCCGCTAGTACTCATCCGGATGATATTCGTAATGAAAAGGTATTCTGAAATGAGTCATGGTTTAGTGATTAATTCGGGAAAAAGTCGTGAATTTGGTGGAGAGTTTTCAAAAACGTGGGAGGGGAACATAATCCATAAATTGGGATATTTTTTCTCTGTTCTCTGTTATCAAAAAAAAATGAAAGAAAGAGGGGGGGGGGTAAAAAAATCGAAAAACTTGTAGCACCTTGTTTTTACGAATTTTCATCAAACAACAAAATTTCCTTCTCGATTATGTATTTTGATACAATATATGTAAATCTTCGTTAAATAATTTCGCAGGTAAAAGTGCTAAAATGTATTCCACCAATTGAATTGAAAGAAGTTGTATTAGGACAATACGTCGGTGACCCCAAAGGCGAAGGTGAAGCTAAATTAGGATATTTGGACGACAAGTCGGTACCAAAAGGCTCCAAAACTGCGACATACGCGATGGCTGTACTAAAAATAAACAACGAACGCTGGGACGGCGTACCCTTCATTATAAAATGCGGCAAAGGTACGTAAATCTAAATCAATCCCACGAGCTGATTTATCACGTAGAGAAAATTAAATATATTCGTTGTTTACAATATAAACGAATCGAAGCGAATTTATTACGTAGTCGATGAAAAGTTCTGTTTTAATACGTGACTACGATAACGTTTATTGATCTTCAATGTGATAAATAATTCGTAAATTCTTGAAAAAAAGTAAGCAAGGTATAAACTAGTTATTGATGAATTTCTTGACACCTATTTTATTTTTTCGCAGCATTGAACGATAAAAAAGCCGAAGTAAGGATACAATACAACGACGTACCCGGTGATATATTCAAAGGTAAAACTAAACGAAACGAGCTCGTAATAAGGGTCCAACCAGGTGAAGCTGTTTACCTCAAAATGATGAATAAAACTCCCGGCATGAGTTTCGAGATGGAAGAAAGTGAATTAGATTTAACATACGGTAGCAGATATAAAGTACGTAAAATAATTTTCTCACTCAAAAAAAAGATCTATTTAATAATTCTTCAAATATTCCCACAGAATGTTAAATTACCCGACGCTTATGAAAGATTAATCCTGGATGTATTTTGCGGATCGCAAATGCATTTCGTCAGATCAGACGAGTTGAGCGAAGCGTGGAGAATTTTTACGCCTTTATTGAAGGAAATAGACGATAAACAGATAACTCCGTTGCCTTATACGTGAGTACTAGTTTATTAATACGTTCGATTTGTATACAAAATTGATGTCTGTTTGTATTTAATTATTTATAGATATGGCTCGAGAGGACCAATGGCGGCCACCGAATTGCTCAAAAAATATAACTTTAAATATTACGGTTCGTATAAATGGACGCCGCCGACTACTAAATGATTATGTTACCTTGACACAAACGCAACGTCCAAAATCGATTACCTTTTATGAAAAACATTCGACATCGACGACCTATGTAAATATTTTATCGAAATGAAATAATTTTTGTAATTTTGCATTTCCCTTTTTTTTCTTCCTCTTTTCTGAATCTACAATTTCTCCCTCTTGTGATGTAATCGTGTAAAGTATAATTTTTATCAGCAATAATTATTATTTAACCAAGGACCAAAAACCAAACAAAATGTTAAGTTTTAAATATCGCGTGACTAATTGTCTTATTGATGTGTAATACAAACAATACATTACAGTGTTGGTTACCACGACTGTTATTATTCTTTGGAAATTTTTTTCAAATTATTGTACATTCCATTTTGCGATTTACTTTTTTAACATGTTTGTTTATCTTAAATTATTATTTTATGTTGATAATTTTTATCGATTTTAATGCAATAATGTAACTATCGTATTTAAGAGAAATAAGGTATTGTATAAATATTTAACTGAAATATAGACGAGAACATTTGAATTTTATTTATGTTGACAATGTGATATTTTTTTGAAGAATATGCTTCACTATTTTTTTTAAATTGCTGATTTTTTGGAATTTGTATTTATTTAATTTTTTTCGAAAAATAATTACTAAAAATTTCTGATCATAACTTGCAAATATAAATAATTTACAGGAAGTTTTTAAGTCAATTTTAGCCTTTTCTTATTATTCTTTTACAATTTTCAAAAATTATTAAAAAAACTTTTTTCTTCCTAAAAATGTATTTAATTATTTTTGTAACGATTCAATTTTTCTTTACTCACGTTTGTTATATTTTTTCGCGAGTTCAATATTAAATCAAAATAAATTCTATTCATGAAAGTAATCATCTACTTACCAGCTCAAAAACCAAATATTTGCAGGTTCATTTATGAGAAATGCTAGAATCTGCATATTCATATTCGTGCGATGTTTACGCAAAAACATTCTCATACAAAAAATTCTGCACGTGATCACCGCACCTGAAAAAAATCACGCAAAAATTAATTCATATCTTTTGAAATTTAAATACCAAAAAAATGATTAAATTTTTTTACAGCTAAAGGTAATATTCTTATTAGTGAAAATAAATAGAATAAATCAACGTAATTTGTGGTAACTTCAAAGAACAACAAAGTTACTTTGAACAACCTTTTTTATTTTTATTTTAAATCTCAGGGTAGTTCAACAAAGTAACAAGGTTTTTATTCGTGGAAAAACTGTAACTTCCAAAGTAACCCCGTGTTTTCAAAGTCACCCCGCTTCAAATGACTTCAAGCAAAATTCGTGAAATTTTCTTCAAATTATTGCATCATTACTGCCAAATGTTAATGATAAATTTTAAGCAAATAATTCATAGTTTTGAATAACTTCTACAAAAACAGTGTTGCCCCTTTAGAAATACACTTAAGCAACCAATACAACTCGTGAACAGAATACATTGCAAGCACGTAATTTCTTGAAATATTCAATCACCCCGCAAACAACATGAATTTAAGACCAAAGTGTGAAATTTTTGGGTACAATTTCCCTCAAAAAATTTTAATTGCAGCTAAAATTTACCACTAAATTCCAAGATAAAATTCAGGCTATAATGAGGATAGGTATTATTCAATATTCGATTTTAATGGACCTTTTTAATAGATACATGTGGCTTTTTACCCTCTCTTCTCCTCCCCAAAGTAAAAACCACCATTGTACTTTCACTCTCCTGATACCATAACATGTAAAAATTACGTAAATTTTTGAAAAATTCATCATAAAAAAAGGAGCATGAAATTACCTACGCAACTACCAAATATAAACAATTAATTTTAAGCAAATAATTCATAGTTTTGAATTTCATTATTATGTATTTCGGAGCCAGTCAAAAACACAATTTTTATTTTTATTCGTTGTTTCGAATATTTCAAAGTAAGGTATTTTAGTATTTAAATTTGTACCTTTTCAAGGTCAATTTAAAAAAAAAATTAAAAAATATTTATACGCAATAATTATAATTTTTGATGTTACTGCTTCTGTAGCAAATTTTAAATTCATGATTCATTTTTGAAAAAGAGCGTTGACTCCGAACTTCATATTTTTACTTGTTTGTCTAATTATTTGACTAACATAGGTATTCAAATTACGTAAAAAATTTCAAGAATTTCATTATCATTCAATTATCGTATAAAAAATCACTTAAAATGATTTAATTTCTGAGTGAAACAACACGTTAGAAAAATTTACTAATAAAAATGTCCTTCGGATACAGACAATCCTTGGGCCATTGATTCGAACGTACGCAACAAACCGAAGGAATTTCGATTGGGCTTTCAAATTGCACTTTTAGTGACATGAATATCGATTGATGACGTACGAATATCTTCGAATAATTCATATTTGCCTGATATCTGTCTCATGTAAAGACATTCCGTTCGTGGCGATTCACCAAAGGGGACCAAATTCGAGAAATTTTCCACACGTTACCTTCTGCGATATCATAGTATTTTGATAATTTAGCGGGTAAAATTGTAACCTGCGCATACCTTGAAATAATGAAAAAATTATCCTCTTTGGCGTTGATTCGGCGTGAAAGTACATTATCTAATTGAAAATATCTCGTAAACAAATTATTCACAAAGGACGAATGCTGTAAAACAATTGAAAAACGCCAAAGGGGCAAAAATAAAATCATTATTTTAGCATTAAACGATGTAATTGTAAACAATTAGTCGTAAAAATACACCGGTATTGATTTTCTGGAATGCACAGCGCTTGTGCGGTCTACTCCGGGGCGAAAATAAACGCCCAAAAGCGAACGTAACGTGGTAAGTTGTGCACTGCCGTGAAAATTGAAAATAACCGATACAAGGGGTATCTAAATTAGCCAATCAATGCGAGAAAATCGCTAGAAACTTATAACGGCAACAAGTCAATGATATAACACCGCAACTACACTCGATATTGTTTCCTGTTCGTAGTTCTAATTATCGCAGATTGTAACTACTTTCTTACGTAAACGATCGAGTATCAAGAAAATTAACCATGACGCCGAGTAATTATATAGGTGCTCATCCACAAACTATACCCACGCCTGGGTATTTATAAAAATTCACGATATCGTTTGCTCCTTACGTCGCGAAAACGTGCTGGAAATTGTCACGGTTTCGCGATTCCGTCACCGCACTTCCGATATATCGGGCGCGTGCTTGGGATTTGTTCGATTTTTCGTACTCTCGCGTGTGAGTTTGGTACGAATTCTTTTCGTGAACGATTTCCTGGATTGTCGGTTTTACTTTGTAAACAACCTTGCCGTTAAATTGATTCTGTGTGTACGCGAGTATATCTACGAAAACATGCGCTGATAAATCCAGGCGAAGGGCCGTTACCTTTATGATGCTCGGTGTGACATAATTTTAATATTAGCGCATAGTTGCATTAGAAGTAAACGGCGATAAAACGCCGTATAAACAACAATTAACCAATGGTAACTTCTACAGAACATGTTTAAACCATCATATGGCCTTACGTAATTATCAACTTTTCCACATATTCGTTAGGTTTTGTTCTCTCGACATTTTTTACACATTCCACAATTATGCAAAACTAACCAAAAAATATACTTCGAAAAACACTGCCTTCGTGGAGATTATTTGCATAAGAAATTTTTTTTCTTTACCAGTCAAACTCGATAATTTCTCAATCAAATCGTTTCTAGTGTGATATATCGAATAAAAACGTCAAAAAGAACTATATACCCAATTAAATGAATTTCTAATAGTTTTACTTCAATTTCCAGCAGTTTATCGGTTCATTTTAGCAAGAAACCTGCAGCTAATGTGGTTATCAAGTGAACAATGGCATACTTGCATAAGAAATATTGATCTGAATGAAAAATCAAGGTCATATTCGAAATCAGCGCACCCGAAAACCATGCAGTAGATATACGACACGACTATTTATCACATTTTTTCATTTGAGGAAAACTCAAGCCACCCTCATCCTCATTTCATTCTCAAAGTCAACTAATCATCAGAAAATAATCCAAATTCCAAAAATATTGATAAATCTGCTATTTGACCTGAAAAAGGTCATATTTAAATCATAATATGCATTTAGATTCATAATTATCACTTCTCAAACGAGGAGGCATTTGAGGGGCGAGATGAGTAAATAACAAAATTAGATAAAAAGTCATCATGGGTATCAAAATATAGGTTTATGAGTACGCTGAATCAAAATCTCGCATTATCTTTGCCCTCAAACGACCCCAACTCGCGTATTAGTCGAAAAAATTGAGGAATTTCGAGCGCAAAAAAATTCTAACGTATGTAATTGAAAAAAATAACTCTAGATTGAAAAATCAAAGGAATATTTCTCGGTTCAGCGACCAAACTAGACGATAAATTCGCTCACAGACGTCATTAGCGTGCATCAACAACCTATGAACCTAACGAGATACAACGTTGTAGACATACGATACCTTAAAACTTGTCAATTAGTACAGGTGTTGTAAAAAATAGAAACCCCTTTCCTCAAATAACACCTACGTAATCAGTTAAACGTATTAATATAGGTCAAAATGAAACACCATAATCGAGAATTTTTCCACATACTTTCAAGTCGAACTTCGCGATATCTTATACACATTCGCCAATTCATCTTATTAATTACCTAATACAAATTACTTGGAACAAAACATTCTCGGCCCAATGACCCCACAAATATAATCTCGTAGGTAAATTATCGTATACCGAAAGGACGAAAGCGAAAGCTCTCCACGAATTAAATGGTTTATGAACCTTCGCCTTGTGAAAAATGATTGTCGATGATGTACATGCTCCTTAAACGTGCGGCCTAGTTAGATGAAAAATATCGAAAAATAGTCGTACGAAAGTTGATTAATTTCTACGAACGCATTTGTTTACCGCGGTGATGAAAACTGATGTAAAAATTTTCCGATGACGAATTTTTTACCGGTAAAGTGCGCTAAGATGGTTTCAAGTAGGTCTAGGACAATTACTTTATTAAACTGGATGATTGATTTGAATAATACTATAATTCCGTACTCCTATTAGTATTCCGTATCTGTTGAATGTAAACTTTGATAAGATTTTCGCCAATATTAGGCGTTCTCAGTATAATTTCAGGGATATTTTTCAAAGTAGCTATGACGTCTACTATGACTTTTGTAGTACGAGTACTACGGGCTCTTTTTCAACACCTTTGCAAGTGAGTAGAGTTCAATTGGAATTTCGTCAGATACATACAACCGTGAACTACTTGTACTTTTGGAGTAACAAGTACCCGTGAGATTTTGAATTAGAAAGTGAACAGGAGAAATGAGGTGGAAAGATATATTTTGAGTAGAAGTGAAATTAAGTGCATTTCGCAATAGAAGGAAAATTCAATATATTGTGATGTAGTAGGAAAATTAAATTTTTGCAGTAGAAGGGAAATTCAATTTTGGCAATAAAAGGGAAATTCGATGCTTTTTGCAGTAGAAGGGAAATTAAGTGCTTTCGCAATAGAAGGAAAATTAAATTTTTGTAGTAGAAGGGAAATTCAATTTTGGCAATAAAAGGGAAATTCGATGCTTTTTGCAGTAGAAGGGAAATTAAGTGCTTTCGCAATAGAAGGAAAATTAAATTTTTGCAGTAGAAGGAAAATTCAATTTTGGCAATAGAAGGGAAATTCGCTGCTTTTTGCAGTAGAAAGAAAATTATGTGCATTTCACAATAGAAGGAAGATTCAATATATTGTGATGTAGTAGAAGAATTAAATTTTTGCAGTAGAAGGAAAATTCAATTTTGGCAATAAAACGGAAATTTGAGGCTTTTTGCAGTAGAAGGGAAATTAAGTGCGTTTCGCAACAGAAGGAAAATTAAATTTTTGCAGTAGATGGAAAATTCAATTTTGGCAATAGAAGGGAAATTCGATGCTTTTTGCAGTAGAACTAAAATTAGGTGCATTTCGCAGTAGAAGGAAAATCCAATATATTTTGATGTAATAGGAAAATTCAATTTTTGCAGTAGAACGAAAATTCAATATATTTTGCAATTAAACATAATTTTAATTTCAATATAATGTTTAATTCTTCAAAACTAATTATTAAATTTATTCAAGTTAAGCAATAAAAAAAAAACGATTTCCTGACCATGATGTCTAAAACGCTGATGAATTTCGCGTAAAAAATGATTCAATCGCTAAGCCCGAACGTTTACATGACGTTTCACCGCGTGCTAGCGGCCCATGCACGTTCACCCGCCCAGTCCTGCAAATTGCAACCTGTAACACCAGGTGAAGCGTTTGCATAAGCGATATCTCATTTCGCCAACATCGTTAACGCGTTTAATTCGTAGCACATTTTATTTCAAGTTGCAACATGCGTGATGTGGCGCGTAAATATACGCGAGCCGCTAAGACGTAGTGGAAAAGTTCAGAGACTGGGCGCATTGGCGTTTTGTGAGGTTCATCAATCTGTGGGACTTAAATTTCAAGATTATTATTGCTTAAATACCGCGTTGTTATAGAATTATCACCTTATTGCTAAAATATAAATATATTTTAATTTTAAAAAATTTTCTAAAAATTGAAAAATCACTTTTGTATGGAGTAATCGTGGTTTTGAAGGGTTATGAACACTTTTTTTTTTTGTTTTTTTGAATACCTTCATTTTTCGACCATTTTTCTGAGATTTTCTGGTAAAAAATCTTCGATAAAATATGGAATGTAGGAAAATCTTGCTGATTTTTGAACTTCAGTGGAAGCTAAAAAGTATATGTATGTTATGTGAGTTTAGATTGGCTCTGAAAAATGCAGCGAAAATTGCATTGCCATTTCAACAGTTAAGATTTTGTCGGTACCAAGTTTCAAGGTGCAGCGAAAATTGCATTGCCATTTCAACAGTGAAGATTTTGTTGGAACCAAGTTTCAAGGTCGTTGCGGTTTCTACTAGGAGGCTTTACTACTCTGGCTAAAATTTAAATGAGAAATTCCGCATATGTTCAACACATTACTTTGACTTTAAACATATTAATTTTGGATTTTTTATACATGAATTTGGGCACTTGTGGGATAAAAAAATACCCTATAATTATCCATTTAGTTCTTGATCTTGGCCTATTAATTTATAATAAAAACTAGTCGGTTTCATTGTCACAGTAAGATGGTTTTTGCGGAATACTGCGCCAAGAATTCGCTAATCGTAGATGCCAGGGAACCACGAGCCCAATCCTTGAACAAAACTTCATCAGCAGCATCCGGCGATTACGTTTAAAACTCAATCGAATCAGATACTACTTAATCACGCTACTATTTGAGATTATGACAAAACACACGAAAGTCTAAGTATGTAGCGTGTAACCTTTATGTAACATATAATAGCAGCCGGTACGCGAAGCGAAACGTAATAGAATTTGTTTCGCATCCTCGAGTTATGTAGATTTTAGATTGAGACGGGCTTCTATCGCCTTATTATTAGACTATGACTTTCTCCGTAAACAGAAGGTACTTGATAAAATAACAAATATGGTCACACTCGTAAAGATTAACGCTTATTGGTCAACTACGTGCGTGCACGTTACCCTAATTTTCAACTTGGGCATTTTTTCAGCTACCATTTTAGCCATTTTTCTGCAACGACCCTATTACGTAAGATGGCGTGTTGACAATCGGGAAATATTTTTAATAAGTCACGGGTCGTATTCACGAGGTTGAGTTGCATTTGACGACATCTCATAACCATCATCTCTATCCATTTCCTTAACATGGAATTCAACCTTCTGCGTAAAATTACCGAATATGAAAAAAAAATCAAAATAAATTCGAGGGTCGATCGCCTTCCACGTTACAATAGCGGAAATACAGGTTTACAGCGCGAACAAGAGCAACTTTTACAATTTTTTTATACTCCGGACGCTGGTGGTTACCATCGCGTACAGGCCAGTATTACCGAACGCTCAGCACCTTCGCAGTTGTCCAGATTTCATGACGCCTATTACATAGAATACGCAAACCAATTTTATATCGAACGTCGCGCGTCTTTAACCAAATCAACTTTTACTTGCGTTGCAGGTATTCGCCAAGTACGTCGCGTAAGAATAGTGTTTCGGGTAGTGGTTCGAAGATCTTTTTCGCGTCGTTTTATTTTTAATTATTATTTTCGATAATTAAATCAATGAAAATTATCGCGAACGTGGTTTACTTCATTGGCGTAGAGCGTTGGTTATTGTGAATTTTTCGTGTACAAATGTAATTCGTCCAGTGTTGCGAGTTTGTTATATTTATCTAGTCGATTTCAGTGCTTTTATTTGTAAAACGTCTTTTTTTCTTGTTGGTGAGTACTGGTTATTGTTTTTTTATTATTTAACGACATATTTTATCTTAAGTCTCGAGGCACTCGATCATGCTGGAACATGGTAAATGGGCAAAATGAAAATAATTCGCCAAATTTCCCATAAATTGGGACACTGTTTGTTGCATTTTTATCCACCAATTTAAGACAGGTTTTTTGATCGTTAGATGCAATTACATCGTGTTTTATGATCTATTTAATTCTTAGAATACTCAAAAAGGAGATGTACAATCACCTGCGATTTATCATCAACGCGAAAGATTAAGTAACAGAATTGATCTATGGATACTTTTAACATCAATGTTACTGCACCAGCACATGCTGAGTTGTTCAATTAACACGTGTCATGTTTCAAAAATCATTTTATTTAGAAACACGTAAGGGAAATTTTTTCACGATGTCAAGTATTTGAGAAAATACATTAAGGTTTGATGGAAAAAAATTTCCAATTTTCATAACATACATGAAAATTTAATTTTTTTCTCAATTTTCTCATCATAATTATATTAAATAAGTCATCGATTCAAAAAAAAATTGGAAAAATTTAAAAAAAGTTGTTTCAGTTTGATACATATTTTTAAAGAAATTTGGTCTAATTTGTTTCTCCCCCTTTCCCACACTTTTCGACACACCACTACACCACTCTCTATTCATTTATTGCTTTTTTTTTCAAAAAAAGTTGAGAAGATTTTAGGGAATATTTCAAAGCAAATCTAAAGGAAAAAGTGTAAGAAAGTACTGAAAAATGGTGTATTTTACCATCAACAGAAACTTCGAAAAAAATTTTAATAAATTCTATCAAAAAAATTCTTCATAGATTGTGCCACAAACGGTATTTGCATACAACGCAAGCAATCTTAACAAGAAGAATCAGCTCAATTTTACGTTACATCAATTACGAGTGCACAACTTGCATCTACGATGATTGTAAATGACGACCATGATTTGTAATCCATAGAAGAAAATTTACACTTCCATCATCGAATCACGTAGCTGCAAGTTATGCACTTTTCGTGTTTTTTTCGTAAATATACGTCAACGACGTGATTTTTAGGTCATTTTATTGAGAAAATTTTTAGTTATTAATTTTTTCACAAATGCTTTTTTTTAAACTTAAAACTCAAATAACGAAATAGGTATTCAAGGCTTAATTGGAATAAACGAGCATTTTGATGAACGCTCAATTTTCTACCTTTGAATCTTGTTTCAAAAACTTCTTTAGAGGACCATTTTTCGAAAAATGCTCCAAAAGAAACAACTAAGACAGGAACAGCACTTTAAATGAACTCCTACATCACTGCAGCATATCGATAAAAATATCAACATCTAAAATATCTCTAAATATCCGAATTTTTCCAACTTTTTCGTCGAATGTTTTCAACTCAGCCATTAATTTAATGTTTAAAAACAATTGAAATCTAAAAATAATACCAGATTTACTTTACAAAAAAAATTCACTTCGAAAAGGAGGCTTCATAATTTACAAAAATAACAATAAATTTACGAAATAATTACAATCCATCAAAAATTGTACGAGAGTTATAAATATTTCGTCGGAATTCGAGACCACCGATGACCTTGAAATTAGCAGGTGTAAAAATTTTGAAAAAAGTTGTAATTATTTCAACAATAGAAAAACGAAAAACCAGATTTTATTTTTCATTATCAACGAAGTTATGCGTTTTAACAACTTCAATATTTTATTAAATAATGAAACTAAGAATAAAACGAGGATTGAACATTTACAAAAAATGTGTAAAACACGACGGGTGAAATTAAAAAATTTCCTGTAAGTTGTATATTTAAAGAAGGCTTATGAAATATTAACAATAAAATAGTAGGCATAATGAGTTACCCTTGAATGAAGTTAAAATTAGAGTTCAATAAATTTCAAAAACACAAAAAAATAAACTATAAAGAAAAAGAGTTTTTAGAGTGTATCACGAAGGAAGAATTGTTTGATACTACGTCATCGATAAGTCAATAACCTTTAAAAAAGTCTCAAATGGTACTTCCTCGGTCTCGAATTTTTAAAATAACACGCGATTAAAGATCTTCCTGTTTCGATACCAGTTAAGGTCGAAATATCCAAAAAACCTACATAAAAGTTTAAAAATAACCTAAATGATATCTCGAACATCGAAGGTTCTGTTTTTATAAATATAACATTTGCATAATTTGAATACCGGCATTTTTAGTGCGCCGGTAGGCTCGCCTTGACACTTATAACACCGAGTTGCAACTTAATTTATAATTTCCAACTTTGTCGATTTTTTTTCGTAAAATCTACCTGCATCTTACAACAAACGTCGGTTATTAAAAATATTCGATGATCGAACCTTGCAAGACATGTGCTCTTAATTGATCCTCGTATTGTAATAGTAATTCGCAATTTTAACGGTTAGGACATTAATTAAAAAAACTAAAAAAATTAGTTTAACGTGAACCCCTTTTCTGCAACGTAATCACTCTCAGATAGAAAATTTCACTAAAAATTTACCAATCATCGTACACGTCGATGATCACACCACTAAAACAAACGGCTTCTTATGGTATCTATGTCACTATCAGGGGTTCTAAACAACGCCGAGTCTCTCCGAGATTCGCGCAATTTCGAACTCGAACTTGATTTGGATGGAAAATCCTTGAAACGAACCACATCTCACATTTCGCTTTCATTTTACCAATTGGTAAATCTACGAGCTCAGACTATCACCTCGTTGACAGATGTATCAAATTAATACCTAATCGAATACTCAAGTCTCGTTTTAAGTCATGATTTCGTCGTACTTCGTAACGTACGACGAATCGAATTCAAGTTCTCAAATTATATACGAGAAAAATGTGCCGCAGAATACGCCACAAAAGGTCACGTATCGCCTTACATAATCGTCGCGATGGCGTTTAATTTGTAAACAACGTTATCAGCACTAATGGAGTATTCGTACGAGAGCCACCAAGGGTAATCAATCGTCGTGAATAGCCTTCCTCATCAAAGGCTTCAATACCTCGAGAATGTACCGATCGTGTTGCATTAATCAATCGAAAGGTAGAAAAAAAACGAGGAAATGCACTTGTGTATCGAATCATTATTTATGGATATCAATGGTACCTAAAATACGGTTAGCGTATAGAGAATGATCCATGAAAAGGACCTGGTTAAAAATCGAAACGATATCAATTAATTAAGTGTTGCGTTTG
Organism: Maconellicoccus hirsutus; assembly: GCA_003261595.1. Classification (NCBI taxonomy): domain Eukaryota; kingdom Metazoa; phylum Arthropoda; class Insecta; order Hemiptera; family Pseudococcidae; genus Maconellicoccus; species Maconellicoccus hirsutus. Next base: position 24,366 of record QBDW01002090.1, read on the forward strand.
ATATAATGATCGTGAAAAGTAAACCGTTGATTTCCCTTTACAAATCAATACACCGATGGCGATTACTGATTAGTTAACAATGAAGTAATACATACAACAAAGGTATCAGTTTACCAAAGACCATTTTTTACGTTTATCTCATCATAGCGTATGATTAAACAACAACAGATGATTTGTTTGCATAAATAGTCTTCGATTTATGTGGCTCAGAACGAATTATATAATTTTTCATTGACATTGCAAACACGCTTTGTGCATTAAATTGGAAAATTTCAATTTAAAAAAAATTCGATAACTCTTTCGATAAGTAGAAAGTTTTTCACTATATCGATTAAAAATTAATCCTTACGAACCACTGACAGATTGGCATCGCGTGTAGGATGAATTTCAAGCATATCTTTACATCGAACAATGTGTGATAGAAATTACATAATAGACGTTTAATCACGTTGAACCTGTACGTTGAAAATTTTCACCTACGTTTGAAAATTAACATTTAGATATCAAATACAAACCGAAATATCTAACTCGTAAAAATCGTAAACATTTTACGTAGTATATCAAAGGTCAAACGAACTTTCCATTTCACTATTACAGAACCAGGTGCTTCAGAAGAACGAAAAATTATTGACTTTTTATAAAGAGATGATTTAAAAAAAAATAATGTTTGGGTGCTGATGAGAAAAATAAGGAATATTACGAGAAAAGAAATACGAGGTGCAAAAAATGGAAGGGAGAGGGGGGATTGAAAAAAATTTACATTGATTTCAACAACCAGATTTCGATATTTCGGTTCCAAGATTCTAAATTTGATATCTCGAGTTAAATTTTATATGTTTTGCTGTCTGCTACAATATTTCGATTTAAATATTTCGATAGTGATATATCGATTTAGATATTTCGATATCGATAAATCGATTTTATCATTTCGATATTGATACATCGACTTCGATATTTCCAAATCGATAATCGATACATCGATTTTGTAATTTCAATATTGATACATTGACTTTGATATTTCGATTTCCATATCTTGATATCGATACGCAGGTTTCGATTTTTCGATGTTTGTACAGAGATTTCGATTTTTTTGACATCGATAAGTCGATTTTGATACATCGATTTCAATGTTCTATAAATCTATTTTAATTTAAGTATATTAATTTCAATATCGACTTCGACTTTACGACTTAAGCAGATCGATTTTGAAATATCGATTTCAACATCGATATTTTGATATTATAAATTTTTCTACATCGACAATACGATTTTGAATACTTTGAAATCGAAATTGAACAATCTTTACCTACTCCCTTCACCTCGTTCAATTACATTCGAAAGTATCATTTCATTCGAGCGTCTCAAAACCCACACTTTTTTCTCCGTTCAAGATTATCTATCGAAGGTTATCACCAAGATTTACGCTTCTGGGTCTGGAGGAAAAAAAAATCCTTTAGATGAAAAGCTAATTACATAATTTACTAGATAAGGTCGTTAAATCGACTAGTTCAAGGCAATGCGTAATTCGGCGGTTTATCGTATTTATGAAATTTTACCTAATCGCCGACCATGTTGCACTTACGGAGCATTTACTTACTAAATTTCGCCTCCTTTTTTTCTATCCAACTGCAATACACAACACGACCAGACGTGCAAATTTGCAATAACCAATTAAATTCGGTATCACGGTTTAATGTTAATTACAGGTGTACTCGTGGATGCAAGGATTGTACGTACCTATCAGAATTTACTATACCTATAATTTGATCGCAATAAATTATATTTTAACGTAGGTAACGAATTATACGACTTATCGATATTTTATGGTCGAATAACAGTGACATTAAGTAATTAGAATAATCATTATGTGTATGCGATGCGATTATTACATGTTTTATGGATTTTTTTTTTGGGCATGGTTTCTTGAACAGGAGTTTATTGTTATTATGGCTTACTTTCGCGTTTATGAGATTTCATTTTGAGTATTTTTATAAAAGAAAATTTCAATAGGAGGATCCTATTATCTCTATTTTGAGATAAAGCATTTCACTAAAAAAATATTTTTTCAATGACAAAAAAATAGCAAAGAAATTATCAAAATGAAAATAAAAAAAAGTATCAATTTGATTAAAAATAAAAATACACTCAAAAATTGACCAAACCAAAATTATACAAATTTTTCGACAAAAACCAACGACTCAGAGCCTAGTGATTCGTCAAATTATAAATATATTCATAAAAATTGAAAAAAACAAAATAAAAAAGTCAAAATCAAAATTAATCAAGCCAAAAAATTGACACTTTTTCTTTACAGAATTCTATAAATTCTCAAAACTGCTTACATATGATGGAATTTTCCATTGTTATCCCCCCCCCCCAACTCTCTTCAACTGAATTATCCAAGAAGCATTCCACAATAAGATGACGTCAGATGAATAAATTTTACTACTCGTCAATTAGAAAGGTCCAACGATTAATATGGCTTCGGCCTTGAAAAAAATACTCAATGAACTGTTTTGGCAAACCGAAGGATTAGAATTTTTTAAATTTTAAAAACAAGATAAAAATAATCCATTAAAAATAACGTAATACGAAATTGGGATTAATTTCACACCTTGATAAGAGTTAGTTTATCGAAAAATTACCAAACAAAAGTCTAATTTAAAAATGAAAATATTTTAGAACACAAACGAATCAGGTTAATTGAAACGTTTATTTATCAAATAAGGCGACATTAATTTCAACCGGTTATTAGTTAATCGAAATAGTTTTACTTCGAAAGATTAACATGTTGTGGATCTAGCCGATGAAAATTATCATGTTTAACTTCAATTATATAAATTATCTAGTTGACTGCAGCGATGTACGTTGCAACAGAATAGGAAAAATACATCTTGATAAAACTATAAAGATTATAACTTTAGACCATTCTTAAAGAGAAAGTGCATCGACGAGGAAAGATTTTCAAAATATGAAAACCTTCTAATTTTCCTTAAATGATTTTTTGACTGATTAAAAATTTAATTATGAAAATATCAATGCTACTGAACTCGGTCACGTTTCCTGAATCCAAATAATGCTCAAATACTTAATTAATTATTACATTGGGTTTATTTATAATTGTTCTTCTAACGCTTGGCTGACATAATAGCATAACGTGAATATTTGACATACTTATTTTTTTTTAAATTCAACGATTTTTAATAGAATCAATTGGATTATTTTTACGTGGCCTTCATTTTGAGGAATAATTATTTTAATGATATATACACGCTTGTTTAGAAAAGATTACATAATACGTTAACGATCACTTTCTAACATATTCGGTAAATAATTGTAAAAAATATAATACTCGAAGAAAGCCGGCAGTCCGTTATTTTACGCTGGAAAAAAAACCGTAAAACCAGTTCCATCGAATATTTATTATCAAATTTTTTCAGCCTTTTAAATTTTCGATCAGGTGTAAAATTCGTCATGAATAAAAATTTAATAATTCGAAGAAAAACCGGTTTGCATTTTTTTCCCGATGATAAAACAACAACTCTGAAATAATAAATATATTCACACCTTGGAACAATTTCAGAGAAAAAATTCAATAAAATAATATAAACTTTAAGGCACTAAGTTTGTTATAGTTGCCACGTATTTGAGCTTAAGTTTACAGGAAGTTAATCGTATTCAATACATTGATTACATTATGGAAGTGAAAGCTCTTATACTATTGTATTTAATTGCGAACAGTGTAAAAATAAAACCTTTCCGTTATCAAATCCACGTTTATTCGAAGACTCTACGAACATAAGAAGGCAGTACTTTTCTCCCTTTTGACGACATTTATCATCAGGAAATTTCTAATCATGCGAGGGAGTGCTAAAGAACAATGTACAATGATTTACTTCCGGGAGGACAAAAGCGAGCTATTTTGAAGCACAGTTTGATTTCCTAAGCAAAATTAACAATTTCAAAAATCCAACTTTCACTGTTTTACCACATCGTAAAAATAGGTTTAATAGGCGAACAGACCTTGGGAGGTGTAGAGGCAATTGTACAAAAAATTAAACGAGACGTTTGAAAAAAATCAAAGTATCTAGATGTAACGTGCTGCGATGTATAAAAAAGTGAACATTGCCATTTATGAAGCTGGATGATGTGAATTGCAATCCAATTTAATTATAAAGTTTAAAAAAAATGTATGAGATCCAAAAATTAAAAAAGAACTGCCAATAGGTCTTTAAAAAAGGTGCCATTGTGATTCATTCAATCTGCCAAACGTGCAAGTACATAAGATATATATAAAAAATTATAGGTACAATTTCTAAGAAAAAACAATCCAATTTTTAATGACGTCAGTTGGATGCCTTCGAGTATCGTGCGTAGTAATTTCCAGGTATTATCTTAACACCTGATCACGGACTCGATTACATTTCGTTTAAAAAAATCCTAGAATTTGAAAAAAAAATTATCATCAAAATTTTTTTCAATGTAATAAACAACAATCCAATTAATTTCATTTTCATAGGTAAATTAAATCTTATAATTTATGCGAATTAGACGAAAATGAAAAAAATTATAGAATAAAATACAAATGATTCATTCTCGGTTATGACGTGTTTTTTTAGCATTTTTACAGAGTATCTAACGGATTTTATTTGTTAATCATTATTCTTTCACAACTTTCCTACTAAATTTTTAAAAACCTCTTTATTTCATCAACCCGCCCTCCCCCTCCTCCGTCAACGAGGTCAAATTTCAAATTAGAAGAAAATCTGTATTTAAAAAAATTCAAATTTTAATTATAAAAAAATGAACTCATTACGTTCTTATTAAAAAATCAAGGTATATGACGTTACATATTCTGACAGTGCTGCGAATTCATGAAAAATTTTCAATAATTTATCAAAAATGAGCAATTTTTGTGTTATTTTTAAAAAAATATTTCGCGTCTTCGTTTTTTTAAAAATCCTACACTACTTTTTCACTACTTCACTATTCCACTGCCTGTTAGACACCCGGTTTTAAAATAAAATTGTTAAAAAAAATCCGACAAAATATGGAAAAAATATTAAAACGAAAAATATGCTTCACTTAATTTTAAAAAACTTTCATTTCACCATTTTTTCTGTAAAGTACACTTTGGTGCCTGAAAACGTCCTTTCATTGACCACCCGTTGTCTTTCGAATTACGTTACTTGAAAGTCGAAAACAAGATTTTATAGGAAATTTCAAATATTTGAGTAAAAACAAAAAAATTCTTGAAACAAAAATTACACTAAATTAAATTTCCTACAACTTTTCTTTCGATATTTTTTCTTGCATTGATCCCAAGTTTATAGACGACTCAAATTAAAGGTTATTTTTGATTCAAGCTCAGAAAAATTAAAAAAACGCGGGAAAATGTAGGAATAACGTTTTACTTTATTTTTGATAATTTTTGTTCCAAAGATTTTATCGTCAAATTAAAAAAACACCTCTTTCTTGTCTTCTCGTGAAAAGTAGAATTCTTTCACAGGTCACAAGAGACACGAGGTAGAACTTTTTTTTGAAGCACCTTGTACCTCGTGCTTTTTTATCCTTGACTCGTTTCGCGTCAACTGTTCCTATTGCAATTGATCGTACACGATCGGAATGCGGTTTGCGGCATTCGACAGAAATAAGATAAAATATATTTTATAGTATTAAACCAACGCTAATTCTTCCTTAAAGAATAAGTTATTACTCCTTGTATTCGAACTTTTATACGATAATAACACTTTCTTGTTAAATAGAAATGAAAGTATGTATAATTATAAATTAGAACTGTTTGAGGATTTGCATAATTTTACGATGATTTTTTCCAAGCTGGAAGAATTCGCGGTGACCTAAAACTTGAACTGTTTTTACAACATCGTTCATTAATGATGGGACAGCAGTACTGTTAAATAACGAATGCACTACCAATACAATGATACAGGGATACTGCATATTTTCAATGTTTCTGACACCACGAAAGCGCCATTTTCTTACTCCGGCCGATTGCCGATCATGATATCTCATTAATTAAACTCCTCACACCGTGAAACTCAAGCAATGCTTCCTAAACAAGCAAATGTACCGTTTTTCAATCGAAATTAAACACGTAGAATATGATAATCACCCATGGGAAATACCTCAAAACAATACGTAACCTTCTACCTTCCACGAATCATATCTCACTTAAACCCACTTAATTCCGTGCACGCGAACCATCAAAAAAAAAAATCCGCAACCTAATCACCGAAGTATGAATCAACATTCGCGCTTTCGGCTCTCAACATACTCAAGTTCACCATGGCACGTGTCCATTTCCCGAACCCGATTCGCTAATAAACACCGAAGATGTACAAACCTTAAAGACGCAAAAGTCATAATCGATGAACATCGTGTTCAAGGATGACAAACGCAGCTCCGTTTTTAGGTACATATGGTATAATCGAATAATAACATTACATATGAATGGTTCACGAGTACACGTACACGGTTTATTACATAAGAAGGACAGACTTGACCGGACCGGACCAGTTCAGATCTTGTTTTGATATTCCCGAAGGTAAGTCGAGTACTCATCGTCGTCATTCACCGCTAATTGCACTTTCAAATAAACGAAGACGACCTTAAATACCTGGTATTTGAACTTTCTGCCGATAACTCGGTGATTTTTACCAAATTGTAACCAATACTTCGTCATTCGATCCAGTTTTCGCGCCATTCGATATACGAAAGGAGTCATTTTCATAAACCTTGAGATTTTTCGCTTCGTATGGATTCGATTAATCGATAATTTCCACCAAAAACTATTTTCTTCGCCTTGCCGCCAATACCTTTTAGTAGATCGATACAATGACGCTGCTTATTCATCAAGTTACGTGATGAATTATTTCGAAATAAATCATAATAGGAAGTGTATTCGAGACTACTGCAGCGTAGGTGGTTACACATTAAACACAGAGAAAGAAAACAATTAATTTACACATTACGACATTAATCGACGAAATTACCAATATAATAGACTCCGCAGCTCCTTCGATTCACAAAAGGGGCCAGAAACGAAATCTTTTTTTCTAAATTTAATAACGCCGAGACGTGAACCTCTTGTGAAAAATTTAGCAATTTTATTTCGTCAAAGATCATTACGTTAGATCGAACGTGCCATATTTAAAACACCTTTACGGCCGCCGATTCAAATAACCATACATAATGATAGGTAAATAGGTAAACAATACCAATTGCTCATTCCGTTGTTGTTTTTACGCTTAGTGAACAAAATAAAGTAAAAATTAGTTCCTTAATTTCTCCACATTTCGTTGCGAAATCCACAAGAAATCTTTTTTCAAATTCCATGTTCCCTTTTACGCGACGCAAATGAAAGCGAAACCCAAACATACGCGAATCGTATACCTATTTCTTCATTACTAAAAGTAGGTCCAAAGTGTTGGACTAATTGAAAAATATCAGGTTTTTCAGCTTCGAACAGGTTGTATCACTAATCAGCTGTAAGTTCACAACTCGTCTACAAATTTTTTCCTATTACAAAATTTCTTCTTCTTGTCCGCAGCACATGTAATGTCGAATACACATGTAGTCAGTAGGTACCTAAAGTACCTACATATTGAAATTTTAACCTTGAATACGCCGCATGCATATGTACTAATTACTCTCGGTACAATTATTTTTTTAAATCTGACAAACAAAAGAATCCGCTTAAATGATGCTCGTATTATCATTAAAATGCATTACGTAAATTTACGAGTTGCTGGATTTTATAACGAGTAATTTACGTCGTCCATGCTGGAGGATCATTGTTATTTTCTTTTTTTAACAATAATTCATTACGTATTGTAAATCAACAAAGGATTCGTGCTAACACGAATGCCAAGGTTGTGATTTGCGTAGTTTTTGATCGCATCTTTCGATTCCTTCTTCGATTGCATCGATGATTTTTATGGATTTGGTTATCGAGGCTTTATCATAAAATATGCATACTTGGCGACGCGCAATTTCAAGCGAAGATTGGGGTTTCCTTTTAATTTCTTGTTAGATCGAATTCAAAGGTCATTCGGTGATTTAAATTGTTTCCTGAAATTTCACGCTGTTTGATGGAATAAACTGATTCGTATTTATGATAAATTTAACTTTGCATAAATTTAAATATCTTATCGATAAAAATTTTAGAATTAATAAAAGCAACTATGGCAAATTAACGTTTAAAAAACTCCCACAAATGAAATAATGAAAGACTAAAGCCACTTATACATATTCTCCCTCTTATTATTATTAAGTAGGTAGGTGCATAAGGGAGGGGGGATTTAAGTTGAAGTATGTACGGCCATCTATTATCGAAAGAATAGAAATGGAAAAAGGAAAAGGTCGTAATTAGGGCAGATTTGTACAGCAATTAATTTCTTTTGACATTTTCATAAGTTTGCTATGGCACACAAAATCGGAAATCGTCACAAAAAATTGTCACGAAAAAGTATTACAAAAAAGCGTCACGCGGTTGTCACGGTAATCGTTGCCATGGCGACGTGTCATGATCTTAATGTTCTCATGCCATGATAACATGTCGTATACGACTGGTCATTGTTATGGTAACATATCATGACCACGAGTGGCATATACAATGACATAAGCCGTTGTCATGACGACATGGCATACTCATGAGTGATACGTTATCATGGCAACGTGGCATGCTCGTGAGTGTTACCATGGCAACATGCCATGCTTAGGAGTGATTCATGATATTTTTATGTTATCATAACAATTCGTAGATGACACGTCATTGTTATGGTGACATATCATAATCATGAGTGATATACTACACCATGACGAGTAATTATCATGGTGACGTGTAACAGTTATGATTGACATGTGATATGTAATGAATGACTTGTTATGATGAACGTGATTGGAATGGTTAAGTGTCATGATCGTGAGTGACATATGATCATATATGGGTGATATATCGAATGACATGTCATGGTGTTATCTTATGGCCATGTGATGATGACATGTCATGATAGATTAAAATATCTCGAAACCGGTTTTTCCTAGGTACATAGTGTCAGTGAACAAAATATGGTATTTTTCTTCCCCTTTCCAATGATCTATGAGATATCGTTGTGGAGTCAATACTTCGAGAGTTATTGAGCAAAAACAAAATGGAGAATACGAAAACGGCAAAATCGGCGAAAATTCCACCTTTAAATTAAAATATCTCAGAAACTATTATAGCTAGGTATATAGCGTAAGAAAAACAAATGTGGCATTTTTCTTCCTCTTTCCAACGATCTATGAGATATTGTTGTGGAGTCAATACTTCGAGAGTTAATGCGGAAAAACAAAATTCCTCCATATACCGCTATGTTAAATTTTCCGGCAAAACTTGCGGATCTCACCGTCTAGACGGCGACACAGTCAACTTGCACGTTCCCTTGGTGACATGTAACATCAAATGACTTCCTCTGGTGAACATCATTGCCATGGGGTTACATGAAAATGTCACACTGTTTTGCGGACTTGTACGCAAACTGATGCTTTATGGTACAAAACAAATTTCGTGATGATTTTTTCTTATCGTAGTAGGGAAGCTCACATAGAGGAGTTTTGCACCCCCTCTTCTCCTTCTAAGATTCAACCAGACACTTTTTTTCCAAAAGGAGTTCAAAGAAACACATTCAAGTAAAATTCAGAAATATAAAATTGATTATTTAATTATACAAAATGGCGACCTTTTTGATTGGTTATAGTGAGCGACCTTCCGTAATGTAGATTTTTGAGGGAGGAGGGTTAAATCATGAGAAGAAAGTAATTGAAGTCAGAGCAAGCGCTAAATTCAACTATTTCCCATCTCAAAAATTTTTTCTTCCTCAAATGGAATCGCTTATATCCTCTTCCTCTCCTCCCAAAAAAATTAATTAAATAAAAGATTTTCTAAAAATCGAATTTCAAATATTTCGTTTTTGATATTTTGATATATTAAATTAAGAAATATAAGTACCGAAAAAAATATAAAAACATCGATAACGGAATTTAAAATTACATCGTAATCGAATATCAAAAATAAAGTCAAAACATTAAATATCCAAATCGTAACACTAAATCACCGAAAAATCGAAATTAATAAATATTATTATCTGGATATTTCAAATAAAATATTTCAAAATGACCGAAACCCGTCATTGATTCATTTTTTTGTAAATTATCTCGACCTCTCAACTTGTTTTTTCACGTCTCAAATACTCTCAATTGCATCTTCGTCGCTTCTTTCGATAAATAAGAAAGCAAACCGGGCTACTTTCAATTTCTTCCACTTTTCAATTTAAAAAAAGTTCATCGAACGCGCTTGCTTAAAAATTATCAAAACTGCCCACCAATTCCCTTCACCTGCCGTTTGAAATATTTTAATCACAATCGATTAAAACAACAAATTGATACAAAATTATGAAAATAATTCCCAATTTTGAAATACCTTGAAATAATATGCTGACAAGTTAAACTACATCGCACCTCATCTAACGAGAAATATCCCATTGAGAAATTTTTCACGCGAAAATACAAAAAAAAAAAACAGAAAAATTACGAAAATTTATTATAATTAAAGAGACCCTTTTCAAATAACGATTTCTTATTGTTTACAATAACCTTGTAAAATTTACTCGTCGACGAGATCGATCCTTCTTAGGCAACAAACGAGAAATACCGTTGAAAAAATACTCTGCGCAGTCCTTGATTCGAGCTCATTAAATATTCAGTGATGAAAGAAAACTTTACAATGTATCATTTCCAAAAAAAAACCACCAAGATGATTTTCCAGTTCCAAAACCCATAGAAAACCACTGCGAAGATTTAGCAACTAAACGAATTAGGCAATAGCATCGGTGGCGCTCTATATGACACGTATTTCCACTCGAACAATAGAAAACTAACAATTAAATAATAAAAGGAAATTCGTAATTAAATCATCGAGATGTTACGATCACTGCGGCGAAATTACGATGCGACTCTTTTGAAACAACTTACGCTTTAATTCGCTCTGATAAATAAACGGATATTAATACGGATTTTCCGTATTGGGAAAATTCACGATAACCTCGTCTGCCATTGAAAGGGAAAATTTTCCAGCTAAAAAATATCAAGAGCTTATAAAGCAATAGGGCGTCTTTGTTTTTGATTTATGGTGAAAGTTCACCCTTGCTATAAGGGTAGTTTACGATCAACGGAAAGATAAGCTTTTCAATGAAAGTTCTAGTAAAAGTGAAATTATAATGGCGCGGAATACTAGGAAATTATGCGGCACTCGATGGTATCTAAAGGAATCCCAAACGCATACCATACTTTTCCAGTACCGTCCGTTCCATCAAAGGAATTCCAAAAATGAAAGGAAAATTTCATGGATGAAAATCACCAGGATAACATAACTCCTACGAGTATTTCACTACGATGCTGGAAAATTGGGGAAAACCGTAAAGCCCGAAATTGAAATTAAAAGGGAAATTCGTAAGCTGCGAAATAACAGGATTTTATGAGCTACGTGAAAGTTCGACGTTTTGGAAAATGCTCGTAACTTTATGGTGAAAGTCATAAACTGTTGGTATTACGAGAAAGGAAAATTTTTTTGGCGCTTAGAACTAGGGTAGTATGAGCTTTACGAGGGTGACTACCATCGAACCCCTTCGAGTCCGCGAGGGTTGATAAAACTACCATTGTATTCGTTACAGCGAATCGTGTGTACTTCGATTGTTTTCGAACGTAATGTTTCATTTGAAGGGTGCGTGATGGGTGAAGATTTGGGTTACGTTTTTAATCCACTATTCGAATAACACGCGATACTACAGGAAAACTGCGATTAACGCGGGCATAAAGATGCCTAATTAATTTAGTAATTTTAATAAGTAATTTATTACGTATACGCGAAACAAATAAAACGCATGTTTGCATTTCTTCGCATTTAATTACGTTAATTTTATAACATCAAATTAATAGTTCGTGTTACACGTAAAATTGTGTTTTTTCTCACCAATTAAGATATCAAATTGAGATGTCACAGGAAAATACGTCGAATAAGATTCCGGCTCGAATAATTTTCTAGATTTTCTGCATAATTTTCCTCGCAGTCGAGACGCCATTTTAATGATTCATCGAGATCACTTCCTTGTTTACGATTACGTCGGTCAATTATTTGAAATTATAATTAAAAATCAAATTACCGTAGCCGAAAGTGAATAATGAGTCATTTTAATGCATTTATTACGAATCAGAATAGATACAAAGTGAAATAATACGTTTTGGTTGCTCTTGGCGAAACAATCTTAGAAAATTAATTACAAATGAGGGAGCACGGTCAAGTACTCAGGTGTTATTGTCCTAAATGTTATTAATTTTTAAAGGCCCTAGTGGAAAAAATTCTTTTAAATATGAAATTATGTAAACAAATTAAAAACATTTTTCACTACAAAATATCAATCAGATCACGAGGCCTTAAATTTCAATTTTTCAGCAATATTTTTCCAAAATACCAAAATATAAAAAAATTATTAAAACAAAAGTTTTAGAGGGTAAAAAAACAAAGCTTTTCCATTATGAAATTTTTTTTGTTAAAAGTCATTAAACAGAGATATGTAATATGTTTGAAAAAAATAAAACGATGTAAGTTTCGAATAAATTCAATTAAACGTGAAAAAATCAATTAATTAGCGATAATGTCCCATAAAAGTAAAAATAGATCATAAAAAGCGAAAAAAAAACTGAACGTGCATATTTTGGGAAACACTAGTTAGAAGATTTTCAATACAGCTTGATAACTCATTTAAAAAGCAAAATATTGAAAAAATCTTGAAACAAAAGTTGTAGATAATGAAAAAATGAAACTTTTTCATCTTAACAGTTTTTTAATATGAAGTCACCAAGGGAAATTATTAATTAAGAGGTCAAGGGAAAAGTGATTTTCTGAAAAATTTCTCAAACTTTAACACATCTTCTTTTAGAAAAAATTACTCAACTCGAAAGAGTAATCAAATCACCTGCGATGAAATAAAAACCCAAACCTTTGCGACATCGCACCAAAACTCCAAACACCTGTAAAGACCTTCCATCCAAACCATTCCCCCGATTACAAATTACACTTGGTGAACTAGCACATTCTCGGCGCAGCAACACGTCATCGAGCACGTTAATAAAATAAATGAACGTATTAATTGGCATAAACGCAAGGCTGTCCACGAAGGAGATGAGCAATTAGGTTTATTCGCCTTGAATATTCCTATTCCGTGAGTAGAACAGTAACACATTGATCGTCCTTTTGTAAATTTGGCACACGAAAATGCGCGTATAATTCACCCTAAATACAACGAACCTTGGAGGTACACGGGCTTCCTGCTAAATTAAGTGATATAGATTTACCGAACGTACGACATATTGCGAGTCCGCAGAAGAAATCAAATTACGTAAGACTTGTAAAACGACACTGGGTCGATAAAACTTAATGAATTTTTCTCGCCGCGTCCTCCGACGACTCGCTTTATAAAATGACCAATTTATGAAATTCTCGCTACCGTTTAAACCAATAAGCCTTTGCAGCGTAATGAAATCTTCATCGCGCGTATTGATTTATACAATTGAAATAATTGCGAAAAACACGCTTTAATTGGTAAACCTCCGCGGAGCTTCTAATATCCTATTTCTACGGGGTCTTTATGCTCCACGTGTTTCACGGGATAAAGCTCAGAAGCTGCGACAATTTTTCAAAAACCACCTGTTACACGATACGCGGAAACTGCGTCGAGGATTTCGCCGGCGAAGAAAAGGGCCGCGATACAAAAACAAAAATGTAGCGTCGAGACGCCCTAGTTTTCGCAACCCTTTCGTGTATCATGTGCTCCTGGTGAAAAAGCGTCATTGACTACACGTGCTTCAAAGTTATACTTGCGCCGATCGAGCTACTTGTTGCTACAAAACGTCCTAATATGTTTTTCTATTTTGTTCGCAGATCCAAAATGAAATCCAAGTCAACGTATTTCCTAATATTTTATTGTTCGTTATCACTTTGCTCATGGATAATTATAACGTCAGCTTTGCCTACAGACAATCAACACCTATCCGCTGATTCTTTGGAATCGTTCTCAGACGAAGTAAGTCCATCGAAGCTCGTCGCACAGGTCAAAAAAAAACCACCGACGTTTATACATTCTGATCCACCTTGGCCTCGAACTGATAATGCCCACGCGCTTTTGTATACTATGTACCGAACACCCGAAAGACGTGATAAATTAACATAATACCAGTAACCGAGAAGAATACTCGATTATTTGTCATATTAATTAACTTTTTAATTTGTGAAATATCCATTAGTCTTTGCGTAATTTTCTGATCGTTTAAAATTGCTTTTTCGCTACTAAGAAGTTCAACACTATCTGTGCATTTTTCCCTTCATTTTTCGTTCAGGGACAATCGTGACAACGTCGTTGCACGTAATCAGAACTTTTTTCAAACACTAATTTCAGTTTTTCTTTTAAATGTTAGTAATGCAACGCGACATTAAAAAATAATAGTAAAACCATACGACATAACTTTCCAAGCGATGAAGATGCGATACGTTGCTGTTTCGGTATGAGCTAACAATATGATGCAAGAATTTATATCGCCGTAATTATTCATGGACAAGTCCACCTATTAATATTTCGTTAGAAACGTTTTCTGCATTTAAGTATTCCAGAGTTATTAAATATTCAATATTTTACTCGACCATAACCGCTACAAATTATCTGCATTTGATGATAAATTGTCCAAGCATCTCGTACTCGTATTTTTTCCCGTAAAGAAACCTTCCAAGTAAATCATTCGCAAACCCATCCCTTTTTCAAATTTGCCAACAAAACGCGTTGGTATTTTCTCATGACGTCATCAAGTCTGAAGCACGCGCCCTATAATTATAACAACTACCTTCAAACGTAAACACAAACGACGTCAATTAAAGGATTTTCGATCTAGATTATAATACAAACATTCGCATTCACGTTAATGACCCAAGTAGGCAGGTACAGGCTTATTTGCGAGTAAGTTCAGTGACCTCGGGTATTCGTCATTAATGAAAATGAATTCGTAGACGAGCACAAATGATGTAGAAGACTTCAAATTATTTCGTTCATGATTAACTTTTGCCGGATTTTTTATCTTATTTCAAGGTCTTGGGGATTTGACAGATTGGATTAAAATTGCTAATGTTGATGTATTTCGGATTCAACAATTTTTACCGTAATTATTTTTCTGGTAAATTCCCCCCCCCCCCCCAGGCTCATATATAAAAATTAAGCGAATAAAGCAGCATGCCGTTTCTATTCATGAGAATTAAATTGTGGAAAATTAAATTTCAATTTTTTGATACGAATGACATAAATTAATAAAAAAAATGTTAAAATCAGCACATTTGCATAATTTCAACGACTCGAAAATTTTTCAATTTTTTTATAATTTTAATTTCTATTGGCAAATTGTTACATAAAAGCAAAAATCAGATTCGATAGAGAAGTTAAGATTTTTCAACGTAATCACATCACGTGCAGTTTTTTATTTCTAACAGCGAAAAATTTTCCTTATTTTGTCGTGACGTAACTCGAAAACTAAAGAGAAAATCCATAGTTTCCTTATACTCAATTTGCAGAGAATTTGACGAGCTTCAATTTTGAACTAAGGTATTTCTTTCATAAAATCATTTTTCGTTGAGTTATAAACGAAAAATCGTGCACTAGGTAATTCATTAGAGTAAAAAAAACATCGAAAATCCTTTCACTTTGGTGCGTCATAACTCCAAAATCAAGTCCAAAACTGAAAGTTTTTTTTACGTCTAGACGAATTTTTACGAAAATTGTTTTCTTCCAATAAAAGAAACAAAATACTAACCTGATACAAATTTTACAAAAAATTCATTAAAAAAAGCATTTTTTGGATACCACGTAACTCCAAATCTAGATTAATGACATCAGATCTTGTTTTACGAATTTTACAGAGAATTTTTAGGGCTTTAATTTCGAATTGAACTACTTTTTTGATAAAATCGGTCTATACAAAGAGTAAAAAACTGATTTTTGGGGGCTTACATTCCAGCAAAAGAAGGGATCCGCGACCATGGCTTCGTTCTTGAGTAAAGCATGTTGTAGATGGCATCGAATTCTGGGTATATACCAAATTTCAGCTTTTCTGCTCGTTTTGCAAAATCAAGAACAATTTTGTGGTAAATTGCATGGACCACAAAAGAGGAACATTTATTTGAGTAACATTGAAGAAAACAAGATAGAGTGAAATTTTATCAATTTTTATGAATTTTAACAAAAATAATGCATAATTCTTGCATCAATGGTTATTTTTTTACTTTAAACCTTCATCACGAAGACCAAATCAGATAGAAGTTTATTCAAATTTATTGAAAATACTAAGAATTTTTCACTCATTCGAGGAAATCATCCAAATTTTCGAAATATAAAAATAACAGTACGTTCCCACGGAATTAATTCAATATTCTAACATAATTTACGTATTTAATTACATAAAACCTAAAAAAGTAAAACGATCATGATACAAACACACTTCGGTAGTTCTATACGAGAATAATTTAGAAACCCCTGTTACCTAGATAGATAATATCCGATTGCATAACCCTTCAAAGACCAGCAACCTGATCAATGAACGATTTCGGCGAACCATCCGAGACTAAAATCACATCACAGCCTCAACCTTGTAGAAAGTGCGTAAACAAAAGCACATATATTTTACGCGCCAACTCCATTTTAACGATGATTTACTTTCGTACGAAATATTTTTGTCATATAACCTTTATAGTAGCCGTCCACCGGTGGCATATCCTGTTTGATATTCGTGTAGTAAGATCCACTGTAGCACGTGTCTTTTTCAACGTAATATTACGTAATTGCGTTTATACTGTTTAGGTCTTATGTACGTTTAGATCACTTGATATACGGTGTGTTTTTATCTTATACATACATTGTATAGTACGTACTACGTAGTAACTCATTTGGCAGAAAAAAAATTATATTACTGTCCTGCCCCCCTTTCATTAATATGCGACAAAATTAAAATTTTACGAAACCTTTATGCGGCTTCGACAAAGCGCATCAGAATTATCTTCCAAGTACTCGAATTATTCCAACGTATCCTTCATTTATCATTGCATCGGCCATTACCGTTTCAATATCAATTTACACGTCTCATGTCTAACTGTTGTTTACTCTATGAGTCATCCACAAGCTACCGAATTTTACCTTATGGTTGCAAGGTAAACAAAATTTTCGTAAGTTCATCACCACTCGATGTAATTTAATATTCCACTCGAGAACAAGATGGGCCATTAACGTTGGTAAAATAAATCTACCATTACTTTAGGCGACACGTACACACGACAAGTGGTACGTAAATTACGTATGAGTATTTTTTGCATGTAGCATTATGTCACGACCTTTGACATCAGTTATAGTTTCTTAATTTCATGATTAACCTGCGACTACTTTTTTTCTGCACATATCACGAGTCAGTTTTTTATGGTTTTTGTAAGATGGTTGATGATAAGGATGGCTCAATGCCGAATACGTGTTCAAGAATTATGTACGTTTGAAAAAAAAAAAACGTAAAATAAGGACACAGAATATACTAATTCAGAAGTACCAAAATCTTGAGAAAAATGATTTTTTAATTTCATTGAATGCAGGTTTATTTCACAAGACGTACTCCACCTGCATAATTTCTATTAGGCAACTTGGTTGACTTTTGTAAAAAACGATTTCATCGCCAAATATCTCAAAACAATTTAAAAACATGTACAAAACCTTCGGTTCCTTTAAATCCTTCGAAATTAAAAGTGAATATTCTATTAAATTAATCAATTCTTAACTGCTCACGATTAGACTTTATCTCGTTCCCAGATAATCTCCACTCATAGTTGAAGTTATAACATATAAATCAATAACATCGCAAGATCGAGAAACTTTCCCTTTTTTTTCAAATACCTTTATATATCACGTTAATGTTTCGTCGTTTTCGTAATAATTACATAGTTCCCATCATAAAACATAGGTAAAACAGTAGAACGTACGAGTATAGTGTCGTCGGTTTTAATTATATTTTGATATATTCCGGTCTAATAATTATATTGTGAACCTGTTGGAATTCTTTCTTGAATGTAATCGATAAAAAGCGCGTAGTTATTCATAGATTAGGATAATTTAATCGGTTATTGTACGAAATAATCTTGTATTTAAATAATCTTTAATTTTTTTATGTTTCAGTTATTAAATGAAAATTCAAATAATAACGAGAAAGATTCGTTAGTAAGGAATAAAAGAACAATTGGATTTCTACGACAATTATTTCCAGGTTTATCACAAGTACGTATATTTTATATTCAAATAATTAATTAATATCATTAAAAAAATTGTAAAATGAAATTTCAAATATTGTGAACTTGAAAAAAGATTAAACGACAAAAAATAAACAATGCACCTATGTCTAAGTATCAAAATTAAAATACTAAAATCGAAAATCGAAATATCAAGATTTAAATATCAAAATCGAAATTCAAAAATTAAAGAATCGAAATTAAAATACCAAAATCAATGTCAAAAATATCAAAAATAAAACACTAAAATCAAAAATCGAAGTCAAAATATCAAAATTTGAATATCAAAATCGAAATATCGGAATTGAAAAATCGAAATCAAAATATCAAGATTTAAAATCGAAATATCGAAATTGAAAAATCGAAATCGAAATATCAAGAATTAATTATTGAAATTATAAAATCAAAGAATCAAAATTAAAATACTAAAATCAATGTCAAAAACATCAAAATTAAAACACTAAAATCGAAAATCGAAGTCAAAATATCGAAATATCAAATTTAAATATCAAAATCGAAATTATAGAATCAAAGAATCAAAATTAAAATACTAAAATCAATGCCAAAAATATCAAAATTAAAACCTAAAATCGAAGTCAAAATATCGAAATATTAAATTTAAATATCAAAATCGAAATTATAGAATCATAGAATCTAAATTAAAATACTAAAATCAATGTCAAAAACATCAAAATTAAAACACTAAAATCGAAAATCGAAGTCAAAATATCGAAATATCAAATTTAAATATCAAAATCGAAATTATAGAATCAAAGAATCGAAATTAAAATACTAAAATCAATGTCAAAAATATCAAAATTAAAACCTAAAATCGAAAATCGAAGTCAAAATATCGAAATATCAAATTTAAATATCAAAATCGAAATTATAGAATCATAGAATCGAAATTAAAATGCTAAAATCAATGTCAAAAATATCAAAATTAAAACACTAAAATCGAAAATCGAAGTCAAAATATCGAAATATCAAATTTAAATATCAAAATCGAAAATATAAAATCAAAGAATCGAAATTAAAATACTAAAATCAATGTCAAAAACATCAAAACTAAAACACTAAAATCGAAAATCGAAGTCAAAATATCGAAATATCAAATTTAAATATCAAAATCGAAATTATAGAATCATAGAATCGAAATTAAAATGCTAAAATCAATGTCAAAAATATCAAAATTAAAACACTAAAATCGAAAATCGAAGTCAAAATATCGAAATATCAAATTTAAATATCAAAATCGAAATTATAGAATCATAGAATCGAAATTAAAATGCTAAAATCAATGTCAAAAATATCAAAATTAAAACACTAAAATCGAAAATCGAAGTCAAAATATCGAAATATCAAATTTAAATATCAAAAT
>QBDW01002091.1:0-13517 GCA_003261595.1 Maconellicoccus hirsutus
ATGGTAATTTCAAGGTAATTTACGGTAATTACACGGTAACTTTCGGTAAATACATGATAATGTTGGGTAAATACACGGTAATTTTGGGTTAATATATGGTAATTTTGGGTAAATACATAGTAATTTTGGGTAAATACATGGTAATTTCAAGGTAATTTACGGTAATTACACGGTAACTTTCGGTAAATACATGATAATGTTGGGTAAATACACGGTAATTTTGGGTTAATATATGGTCATGGTAATTTTGGGTAAATACATGGTAATTTCAACGTAATTTACGGTAATTACACAGTAATTTTGGGTAAATTCATGGTAATTTCGGGTAATTTTAAGGTAACTTACGGTAATTTTGGGTAAATACATGGTAATTTTAGGTAAATATATGGTAATTTCGAGGTAACTTACGGTAATTTCAAGGTAATCCGATGTAATTACTTGGTAAATCAGGGTAATTTAATGGTAATTCAGTGTAATTACTCGATAGTTTACGTAAACGCCTTCGTATTTGCGGTAAATTACTTCTTTTTTTCGATAATTCTCACGCGTTTCGTGGTAATCTGAGATCGCGAAGAATTTCGTGTCGTTTTCATCGCGTTGTTATTTTATTACTTTTTTATCATGTTCGCACGATAAAAACGCGACAAATACGCCGATGTTTCGCGATAAATTG
Source organism: Maconellicoccus hirsutus (assembly GCA_003261595.1). Lineage (NCBI taxonomy): Eukaryota > Metazoa > Arthropoda > Insecta > Hemiptera > Pseudococcidae > Maconellicoccus > Maconellicoccus hirsutus. The sequence goes on from QBDW01002091.1 coordinate 674, forward strand.
CATCCGGCTGTTCCGGCAATCGGTCGTAAATTTAAAAGTGGCCGAATTTTATACAAAATAGGATATCCGCGTATTCGGAAACATCGTCAGCGCCATTCCCTACGACAAATTTTCTACATTTCAATAACCGCAGTACTGGTTGTATCGCATCGTGGAGGATGGACTGCATTACCTATCGAAAGGGCCACGACCTACGGTATCAATTATGTTTCCTTTCGCTTGTCGAAGTTCATTCCGCCTCTCTCTAACGTATTGCGCCACAATTAGACGAAACCTTTACAACGAGTCCCGTTAGATAGCGATACGTGTGAAGTTTTACTGACGTCGGCGTCGACGTCGTCTCGTTTATGGACGTTGTGTAGTGTGTCGAGTGGTACGTGTACGGCTGTATGGCGCTAATCAGCTGGTCGGCGTTGCCGGTACCGTACGCGGTGACTAAACAAGGGGAAATATACGATTTGACGAATTTCACGAGCCAAGATAGTACAATTACGTATTCGCCTTGATGCCAGTGATGTATGCTGCTCATTCATCGCGTACGTATTTTGGGCGGCACGATAACGGCGTGTTTTCGATTTATCAGCGTTGGGAAAAATAGCGGGAATGGCGAATTATGCTAATGAGTCCGTAATTTCATAGTATGTAGGCCTATTTTGTTGATATTCGAGTCTGAGCCGAACGTAAATGGTGACATTATACCTGGGCACGGGATGACTGCGTGTACCCGTATTACGACTGGTGAATCAATTAGCTTGGTAAATGAGTTTGTTTTGTGGGCTTTACCATTGTTCATTGTCGCAGGAATAATTAGTGTTTCGGTGCGTAACGTGTTGAACGATTTGTATATCGGTGTTTTGAAAATTTTCCAATGAGTTTTTTGGCCTAGTTTGCAAGATGTGCTGGGAGAAGCTAAATAGGTTGTTTATTTACTCGGAAATGGCGACCGATATGGAGTGTAAGGCGAAAATGAACCTTTAAAAAAAGATTAAAAGAAAGGACGAGTTAATCTGAATACAAAGGTACTATCGCGGTACTCGCACTTCGCCGAGGAAATTTCACGAAAGTCTTTTAATTAACATTCTCGCTGATAAGTCTACTCGGGTACCCTGGTTTTTTCAATTTTACTAACAATAGCTTCTTCAAGTTTTAATTTTTTCGCGGTGTGCTATTATTTTTTACCAACTTTGTGAAAATTTCTTAATGCGGTTAATTTTTTTTGTTTTGGAATTCTTTGTGTTGTGGTGTTTTCATTTGGGTTTTGTTTTGTTTAGCGGTGTTTCTTCTTTTTGGGGTGTTCTGGTTGGAATTTTCGACAGGGGGTGGGGGGGAATTAGCTTGTTGGGGTTTGGATATTGGTTTATGTGTTGGATATGGTGATGTGCTACTTGTATTTAATTACGCATGTGGTGCACAACTTCAAATTATTTGTTATAGTGTAGTTTCTTTTTTTTATATTTCAAGTTTATGTTGCATCGTAAATGTATTTCATTTTTTATGCATATTTTGCGACTTCAGTGTGTTTAAAAGGGGTATTTTTTTTATTAAACGAAAGATGGCGGCTTGATTTCTATAGGTTTTATATTTCGTAATGCAGAATGTGGAGTTGGAAAATGTTTACGAATTAAAATCTACCGGGCGTCTAAAAAATACAGAATTGTTTTCTCTTTGAAAATTCAGAAGTGGAGATTCATCAATAACCGGTTTAAAAACCGGTTGTGAATTTTTCCTATAAAATGATGGCACTGAAGAAAAAAATCCTAATGAGGTGATTGGATGAAATGTATAATTTTTTGCAACCGGTTCAGCTTTTTTTGGCAAGTCATTTATTTACCTTTTAGTAACATCGCGGCATAAAAGGTTCTTAGACGTGAAAATGAACTTGAACCTGTTTTTTGTTTGTTTAACATCTCAACCAGTTTAGTAATTTTCAACCAGTTCGAATATTGAAAATAGATAAATTTTCATTTCAATATTTTACAACCGGTTCATCAATAATTGGTTGAAAATTCCTGTACCGGTTGTTAAAATGTTCAGAGATTTTCAACCACTTATACTTATTACTATTTCAAGGAAAGGGGGCACAAGAAAAGTTTTAGGATATTGAAAACTGATCATTTTTCATTAAAATATTTTTGAAACCGGTTCAGCGGCTCTCAACCAGTTACTTATTGTTATTTAAAATAGCAACCGGTCCAGTTGTTCTTAATCAGTTATTTATTGCTACTTGAAAAAATTCCCAAAGGGAAAAAAGTTTCAAAGTTATGGTTATTGAGAATGCTGATTTTCATTTCGACGCCATTTGCAACCGGTTCAGTGATTCTCAACCAGTTGCTTATAGCTACTTGAGATTACTCAGAAGGAAAAAAGTTTCAAATTGAAGTTCTAGGGCATTAAAAAATAAGCTTATTCCATTAGTTCATTTTCGCAACCGGTTCAGAGATTCTCAACCAGTTGTTTATTGTTATTTTGAAAATACCCGTTGGAAAAAAATTCAACACAAGTTCCTGGGTATTAAAAATGAGCTGATTCTCATTCGAAAAATTTTATAACCGGTTGGATCATTCTCAACCAGTTACTTATTGCAAACAGTTTTCATTGATTTTTGATTGTTCTTTAAAAAATGATTGAAAAGTTGTATGTGGCTTCGTGTCAAGCAAACAAATTTATCAATTTTTTGTCCAAACCGGTTCATGTCTCGCTTTTACAAATTTCTCGATTAAAGTTAAGCTAAATAAAAAAATTTAAATTAGCTTTCACATTTCTCGAAACTTGCATCGAAATTGAACAATTTTATGAATAATTCAATGTAGCATATTTGTTTACTGTAATTTTCTCGTGATTCATTTTATATTTGATTATGTTGGTCTTTATTTCTTCGAATCAGTATTTCGCATTTATTACCAAATTGGTAATTATTACTTTTTCACGTTTTTATTGGCTGGATGGCGAACAATTTGAGGTTTTGCAATTCGCATTAATTAACCGATTGAACTTTCTCATTACGACGACGACGTTCGTCTGGTAGATACAAAATTCTAGCGTCATTTTCGGCATCGTATTTTTGCCATTCTTCATTTCCTACTTTGTTGGCGCAGTTCCGCGGCTACATCCGTACAAATACGACGAAAATTAATCTTCGATTGCGCGACGTTTCGTTGAATGTTATCTTGTTTGTTCGTATCAACGTGTAAGGCTTCTTTTTGACGAGTCTTTTCTACGCGAAAGACACGTTGTTTTCCCGTTGGAAATTTTAGGCTGCTGAGCAACCACGTATAGTACTAGTTTGGTATTGTGTATGAAAGAAGGGCTTTTTAGTATTTCACGTCGTCGTCGTTTAGTGTAGAAATATAATCTCTGGAGAGAGCGAGAAAGAGCTGAGAAGACGGGCGACGTACGAGGCGGTTGCGGCGTATTCAACGCGGTAAATTGAAATATTCGCCCGGAATAGCGTTTCGCCTTCATTTACAATCATTCAGCCAAAATAACGTATAATTTGGTTAACGCGAAAGCATTAAAACCGCAAAGGAGGGGGGTATCTGAGAAGTGATTTAATAACGTTATCGTACTTCGTCGCTTAATAACATTGTTACTCTTCTCGCGTAGTTGATAGGTGAAATTGACTCGTGTTCGTATGTCGTACCCTTTACAGGGTACAAGGGTTTGTGATTTAGCGCTATCTGGATGGTCATCTTAACGAGAATTTTTTTCTTGCAGCATAATTACCTCGCTAGATTTGGATACCTGTCTAAATCCTGTTCGACGGAGAATGGCAAACCGGGATGTTTGATGATGGACGACGAGCTTATAGCGGCGATTAAAAATTTTCAGGTAATTTTTCAAACGCCTCGGTATCTTGAACGCACGCGATCGTTTGGCATTTGTAAGACACAGATCTCGTGTGGATTTTCTATTAAAAATAACTCGCGTTGTCTGCGTTTCTCCAGGCTTTTGGAAATATTCCAGTTACCGGAGAAATAGATAAAGAGACTGAGAAGCTGTTGCGTACTCCGAGATGCGGTATACCGGATATATCATCGCCCGGCGACAACATCGCCGGTGCTTCCAGGAGTAAGAGATACGCGCACAATGGATATCGATGGAGGCATAATAATCTTACGTGGAGGTGAGTTTTTTTTGGTTTTTTCTCTGTGATAACGTGTTAGAATTCGTTTGAACGGGTTTCTGATTCGGATATATTCGGTGGTGAAGATTCGTGTTGAATGTTGGAATGCCGTGTAGAGTGTGGAATTGGGGAGGAGGGATCATATTCAGAAGGATCATTTTTCGATGTGTTATTTCAATATTTAAACTTGATTAAATCGTTGGAGGACATTTTTGAACAGTTTTGAGCCGGGACGCGTTTCCCCTAAAAGATCAGGGATCCAAGGTCCCGGGCAGCAGCTCGACAAGGGGGCAGCATCCGGAAGTAAAAGCCAGCAAAGATAAATTATAAAAGTGACGGTAACTTATTGACTCGTAAATAGCTCGTAATCGGAGTAATCGTTTTGCACAACCATTTTATAATTTTGAGCAAATATTATTCAACTTAAATCGGTTCAACAACACCTTGAAAATTTTGCGTAAATTTAAGCAATTTAAATGTATTATGATCGATTCTAAGCAATTTTAACAAAAAGGAATATTGTTGAAGTAGTTTAAAACCAATCAAAATGTGTTTAAAATTGTACAAAATTGTCCAAATGTTGTTGAATTTTTCAAAATTGTTCAATACTTGCTAAAGAATTTATAAAAATTGTTGAAATGTTGATAAAATTGGATAAAACTGAGTAACATTTGCTCTAAATTGTACAAAAAACATGCAAAATAATTAAATTAACAAAAAATTTGGTCTGGAATTGAAAAAAACTGTTAAAATGTTAAAATAGTTAAAAATTGATCAAATATGAAATTTTTTAAAGTTGTTCAATATTTGTTCAAAATTGCGTAAATACCATTGAGAGGTTATTAAAATAGTTTAAAATTTTGTTCAAAAGTGGTTAAAATTACGCAAAAATGTCAAAATGTTGTTAAAATCGTTCAATATTTGCTGAAAATTTCATAGAAACAGTTAAAGTTGCTGAAATTGATTAAAATTGATTAACATTTCCTTAAAATTGCACAAAGGCAGCGCAAAATGATTAAATTATTGAAAAGTTTTGTTAAAACTTCAAAAAACTATCAAAATGTTATTAAAATTGTGTAGAATCGGTCAAATTTTGTTTGAAATTAATTAAAATCACACAAAATTTAAAAAATGTTGTTAAAATTGTTTAAAATTGATCAATGTTGACGAAAAATTTCATAAAACTTTTAAAATATTTCTAAAATAAAATAAAGTTGATTAACATTTCCTCAAAATTGCACAAATGTTGCACAAAACGACTAAATTAATGAAGGAAATTCACATTTTTCGTCATTCTATACCAATTTAACAACATTTTGACAGTTATTTGTAACTTCTAAGCAAATTTTTCATTATTTTGCACAAATTTTATGCAATTTTGAGCAAATATTAATCAACTTTAGTAAATTTCAACTCCATTTTTTACAATTTTATTCAATTTTGAGTGAATTTTGAAAAACTTTAAACAATTTTAACATTTTAACAATTTTGTGCAATTTTAAGCAATTTTAAACACATTTTGATCGATTCTATACCAATTCAACAACATTTATTCAATTTTAGTAAATTTCAACTCCATTTTTTACAATTTTATTCAATTTTAAGCAATTTTATACAAATTTTGAACGATTCTATACCAATTTAACAACATTTTGACAGTTATTTGTAATTTCTAAGCAAATTTTGAAAAACTTTAAACAATTTTAACATTTTAACAATTTTGTGCAATTTTAAGCAATTTTAAACACATTTTGATCGATTCTATACCAATTCAACAACATTTTGACAGTTTTTTGTAACTTCTAAGCAAATTTTTCTTTATTTTGCACAAATTTTATGCAATTTTGAGCAAATATTAATCAACTTTAGTAAATTTCAACTCCATTTTCTACAATTTTATTCAATTTTGAGTAATTTTATACAAATTTTGATCTATTTTACACGAATTTAACATTATTTTGACAGTCTTTTGTAATTTTAAACCAAATTTTTCATTAATTTAATCATTTTGCACAAATTTTGTGTAATTTTGAGCCAATATTAATTAACTTTATTCAATTCTCACAACATTTTGGCAATTTTGTGCAATTTTAAGTAATTTTAAACATATTTTGATCAATTCTGAACCATTTTGAAAACTTTTTAAAGGTTTTTATTCAATTTCGAAGAAATATTGATGGGTTCTGAATTAGTTTGACCATATTTTGATAATTTAATGCAATTTTCACCAAATTGTTCATTAGTGTAATCATTTTGCATCACTTTCTGTGCTTTTGAGTAAATATTAATCAATTTTAATCAATTGTATCAACATTTTACCAATTTTTCATGTAATGTTGTGGAAATACTGAACCATTTTGAAAAGTTTTAACGACAGTTTACCAATTTTGTGCAATTTCAAGCAATTTAAATTAGTTATGATTGATTCTAAATTATTTTAACAACATTTTGATAGTTTTTTGCATTTGTAACCAAATTTTTCATTAATTTTATCGTATGGTACTATTTTTGTGCAATTTTGAACAAATATTGATCAATTTTGATCAGTGTCAACATTTTGAACTATTTCAACCACATTTCAACACCACGATGAAAATGGCTTGAAACTTTTTTAACACCTTATGCGAAAAATAAGCAAATTACCCATAACCTTTTTCATGTACCAATGGCTCGCTGTCGAAACTTACCAACTGTTCAGTACGAGCTTTCGCAATACGTGAAATTCCACCGAATACGTCACCTTTTAGTATACGTGCATCTATATAAAGGCTATTTATCACGATGGCGACCTTATGGCCGCATATTTACGAATATTCCTTCGAAATTACACCTTTATCGGTTCGAGTAATTACGAAAAGACGCGATTTTACGATCAACCATAAAATATTTTCGTCATTCTGGGTATACCTTATAGGAACTCCGGGTTAGCTTTTTAATTGAGTACGTAGTTTAGCAACGAGGAAACGAGCGAAGGTAATTTGGACGTTGTTTAAACACCATTATATTAAATAGAAAAAAGGTCGATTTTCGCAGCGATTTTTTCCTCGTGCAAGTGCTCGAGCTGTAAGGTGATCGCGACGCGGTGAAATTACGTGCGGCAAACGTTAATTTCTAAGCTCGCCGGACGCGTGCTGACTATAAAATTATCGAATGGTGGCGCCGAACGTATTAAAAATTGATGAGTGTGTTTAGTCGACGTTATGGAATTTTAATCCGCGTCGTCGTCGTGATGATTTCAGAGCAAAGGGGAAAAAAAATGTTATTAACGAAAAATGACGACGAGCTGAAAAACGCGTTGACATTGAATTAAACCTTACGTACGCGATTTCGCTTTGATAAATTTATCAAAAAGAGCCGCCTTAATTGTTGGCGAATTTCGAGCTTTTGGAAATACACGAAGAAAGGAGAAGGAGGGGAAGTAATAAATGTAAAAGCGTCTATAGGTAGGAAAATTTTTGCAATGGAGCAAAAGTCTGTTAATCCGGCGTATCTGGATACGTCGTCTATGAGCGGAACGCCATCGAAGGGAGGTTTTTTCCGTCGAAAAACGCTTGATTCTTGGCGAAAAAAACAAAAGCTTGGAAAAGTACGTGGACAAGTGACGTTTTCTTGATGTTTTTTAACGCTACACAAGAACATCTCGACAACAATAGGTCGACATAGAAGAGACGTTGCATTAAACGTAATTCACCCTAGTTGCTGAAAAATATAGTACTTTTTTTTGCACTATTGACGAAGCTCGGCGCTTTTTTTTTACGTTGGCCGGATAGAAAAAGGGAACGCGCCCCTTTTTACATTTAGTCACGACTTCGTCGCGGCCAAAGTACCTCGCGAATCAATTGTGGAAGGTCGTGATATCTTTTTGGAAAGCATTCGAGTGCACTTAGGTTTACGAATTTCGAGTACATCCTTTGTTTCCTGTGTTAACCATTTTTAAATACGTACCTAACTCGTTTTTGGCCCTAAGGAAATGAAAACTTTTACCCGAATGTTTTTCCGAGCGTGAATTAGCATGCGATTTTTCGCCTAGTCTAATTTCCAGGCGAAATGTCATCGGCCCTGGCGAAATGTTAATCGATCAGGTTGCATTGTTTGAAATATCAATTTTTCAATGGTATTTCGCGTAAATACCAAAAGATACGCTGGGTGCGTTTTAATAATCGTCCCAAAGGATGAAAGTTCACCTTTTTAAATGTCGCGTTTTTTTACGCTCCCCTTTGTAAACGCCATTTCGCCGTGTTTTTTTAATAAACGTAATTTTGAATATGCGCCAATGTCAAAGGTTAGTGTAACATTTACCCGCTCCTTTCGACCTCTTCTACGAACCGCTTGTGAGGTCTGTCGAGTTATGCCCGCCGAATTGTCACAAAAAAGAACTAATACGCCCACGTTGCGGAATTCGTCGCTACACGATGTCGCGATGTTTTATTCGTCTAGAGACGAATTCCGATCGAGTATCCTGATATCGTCGCGTAGGCAATTTGTATGTGTTGTGGTATAAAAAGTTGCTAATTTGATGCCGGAGTTGTCGCCTGCTGAGATTATGTATGCAATTTTCCTACATCGAGGTTCGTAGTGTTGTGTTTGCGAGGAATGAGCGAGTCGTACGGATTGTCTAAATACCCTGTAGCCTGTAGGGGTGTTTTAGTGATGGCTGGGAGAGGGGAAGTTCTGCCGGAAATAATGAGCTATATGTTTATATTATTTTTAAATTTAATTTAATTTAATTTTTAATGTCAAAGTTAAAGTTGATACTTTAAAATTCAATATTTCCAAAATAAAATTTTCTACTTAATAAATAATAAAAATGGAATTTAAAATATATTTTTATTGAAAATTTAATTGAAGAAATCAAATGGGTATTCAATTATTTTTGATCTTAAAATTGAAATTAAAATCAGTAAGTTGATTAAAAAAAATTTTACAAAAATTGTTTTGAAATTAAACTAATTATTTTGAATTTTATTTTTTGTTTCACTTGATTTCGATTCTTTTTCGAATTTTTTCGTCAAGTTTATTGTTTTTTTGACGATTTTTGAATTGATTATTAATTTAAATTGGGTGAATAAAATTTTAAGTGACTGAAAAATGGTTTGAATGTGTTTGAGGATATTTTCAACGGGGTGATGGCGTCCGGATTTATTTGTGACCCTGGTATAATTTTTTCATTTCATTAATTTTTGTGTAATAAAATAAAATTTGAATATCTCGAAGATTTTGGTTTGATAGGGGGGGGGGGAGGTTCGATGTAAATTACACAAAAATTGTTTTTAATTAACGTAATAGATATTGATTTAAATAAAAAATGTCATTTATCGGACACCTTCATCTTAATTTTGATTTGAAGGAAAGGGGGGGGGGAAGAAGCGTTTGAAAAGTTCGAGTTTGATAACTCCTCGAATATTTGAGATGTTTGCCGCCATTGATGGAAAAAAATTACGGAAGCGAACAATCCGTGTTTAAGAACAAAATTGTCAATATCAATAATTCAATGAAAAATTGGTCAAATGAGAGAAATCGTTATTGAAAACACTTTTATAGAGTTCACGCCTCATCCCAAAGGGATCTATGGTTTTTAAAAAATGTTTTAATTCATTTTTTTCCGCCATTAAAACAAAACTCCCAAGTCTAGGGTCGAGTAAACTCGTAAGAGATAAAATAAAATCTCTGAAATGAAAAACCATTCCCAATTTACAAAAGTCTTTCAAGCTCTTTTCCGACATATTTTATAATTGAAAAAATTCAGCATTTTTTCTCACGAATATATCAACTTTTAAACGTATTTTTGGCTTCGTCGATTAAATTTTTCAACGAAAGGCAATTAAAATTTACAATTTAAATATGCAGGTAATTCTTTAAAAGTTGAGAAAATTCGCTACAGCGTCGCGAATAAAAATTACCTTTTTCATATGAAAACCGCCATTTTTAAATTCTCCGCAACACTTTAAAAACATTGTTACGAATAATGCATCTCGAACGGGATCAAGACTTCGGAAAGCTCTAAAGATTCAAATCTTTGCGAAACTTTTTTGGCGAAACATCCCAACTTAGGTCAAGTGGTTCTTAATTTTTTTCTACCAATTGAGTCGAAAGTTACGTAGGTGAAATGAAAAATCGGTACGAAGGGATACGCTAATTCCACAAATATTCCCAAAATACGGGTCTTTCGGTTGACCGAATCTAAAACTCGTGTAAATTACTCGGGTATTTGAGCCTTTCACGGTCTATTAAATTTTGCTGCAAATTACCAAATCAACGCATTTTCATGGTGGTGCGAAGAAGAGCTCGTGAAATATGAAAAACATGGCGATTCGTTTCAACACGTCGACGTCGCGGAAAAAATGCCTAGGGCTGGAAAAGCGTACAAGAATAAAATCATTACGCGGATTAATTCGGGCGCGAGTTGAAAGCAAAATACGACCCTATTTTTAAGAGTCCTTTAAGCCCTTTTCGCGTGTCACGACGATGTTAATTTCTATACGAAATTCGCTATTTTTTTTCTCGCCTTGTGATGACCTGAAAAAGTAGGCGTTGGAAAATCGACGATTATACGAAGTCTCAAGACGAAAAATTCCCATGTGGTAGAAACCAGATGGATTCGTCTCCGGTGTATTCGAAACCTCGAACAATCCACGGTTCGGCAATAAAATCCAGTTAAACCTCGGGACTACACGAAAAAAATAAACATCTGCGAATACCGCGCGACAGGGTGCTCGATAATTCGAGCTTTTAAAAGCCTCCTAGGCGAGAGAAATTGATTTTAACAGGAAATTAAAAAGTACGCCATTTTTTACACCTATATATCTTCTGTTTAGCCGCCGAATATGCTAACTGAATATTAATCCTCGGTAATAAACCTTTTTAGCTGTCAAAATGTACTAGTGCCCCTTCCTTTTTTTACCCGCATTATCGACCTTTAAACGTGATTATACACGAGGGTCTATAAAATGTTAGAAGGTCATAACACGTGACCCGTCGTTTTAAAATGTCTATATACTTCTTTTTGATGTATAGCAATATGGTGAAGTATTGATAAGCAATGGTATTTTCGACGTATAATTTCACCATTGTTTGCTTTTTCTCTTTTTATCCAGCGCCTTCGACTCCTTATTGTATCGCCCTTCGCTTCGAGTCTTTTTTTCTTCACTTCCATATGACCCTACCCAGTGTACCCAGAATAGCTACCACGCAGATAGGTGCGGTAGATTTGTAAAACAAATTTACTCGTTTGGTAAAAAATAGGTTTTTTTATTGCGCGAGTATCGCGTGTCGCGTGAATTATCGCGTACCCCCTTCTTACGTTGTTATTTCGTTATACGATACCGTGAATTGGTTAAATTCGCGGTCATCGTGTCAAATTTACGAGTGTTTGTTAACGTTCGAAAACGCCAGCATGCGAAAGAATCATATTTTTTTCGCAATGATTTACAAAAATAAATGCGCGGTGGGGGGGGGTAATATTTTATTCGAACTTAATTTGGCATCATGACAGAAAGGGCAATTGATATTAGGAAGTAATAAAAGTGATAAAATATCGTCCTAAATTCGTTCGAGTTGATCCATCAATAAATTGGGAGATTTTCAGTTTTAAAGAAAATGAAATCTGCTTCTTTTAACTTAAGGCACTGGACAAGTAGGCATCCAATGACTAAGGGTCGTTTTCATAAACGATTCTTAAGTATTCCTTGGCCAAGTAACGAATTTTGGGCCAGTTTTTCAAATATTAAAAATTGAAATTTGACATTTTTTAAAAATGAAATCAAAAGTTGGGACTCTAAAGTATCGATTTTACATTTAAAAAAAGTTAAATTATAATATTTAATACCAGAAAAACTGGCTCGAAATCGGTTACTTGAGCAAAGAATACTTAAGTATCGTTTGTGAATACGACCCTAAGAATTTCTTCAAGCTACATTTTTAATTACATTTAATAAATCAATGGCAAAACTTTTTATGAAATTTCAATTTTTTATGAGGTGGAGGAGGTGGGGAAGGGGGTGACTTGAAGTACAATTTGATATAGAGAGTTACCAAAAAAAAATCGTTCAGAGGAGGGAAATTATTACCTGAATTTCCTTCTTGAAATAGTCGCATTAAAATCATACAAACCAGAAAAAATTCAAAAACCGATATTCTGATTTAATTTACAACTTTCAAGCCACCTCGAAAAATTTCGAAAATTCACGTAAAAGAATAAGGAAGTATTTTACAACGTGATTGTGAGCAGTGGAGGGGGAGGGGGATCAAACCAAAAGGATGCTACTGGCTGAGAGATATTTCAATTTAAATCCATTTTAGAACACCTCGTGATTTCTTTAACAAAAACATCTCGCAAATTGTTCAATTTAGAATTACATACAATTTTGAATTTTATCGGGAACATGTCAAAATAGCAGGAGCTTTTTATCACTCGTATTTTTTTTTCTTTTTAAAAAGCTGTTTTACGAAGATTTTTTGGTTTCTGAAATTTATTTTTCATTCATTTTGACGAAACTTGATATTAAAACATCTGAAAATTCGAGGTACATTGATTCATTCTTGCGAGGTTCATGAAAGGAGGGAGGGGGGGGAATAAAATGCCATATTTCTAAAAATAACGCAAACTCAATTAGCAAGAAAGACGAATAGTTGATAAATAACTTAAAAAGGCACAAAAATCAGTAAAATTTTAGCACCTTCTACATCTCATGCCTTGTCATCTTTAATAGTTCAAATATGACT
>QBDW01002094.1:0-27789 GCA_003261595.1 Maconellicoccus hirsutus
AATTTTTTTCCAATTTGAAATTTGACCTCATTGATGGGGTATGGAAGGAGGGGTGGTGAAGACGACAGATCGCGAATTTTAGATAATTTTGAAGCAGCACCGCCGGTCATTTTGGCCACTCTCAAATTGGCCAATTCGGTTTTTAACTCATCGAGCTGCTTGGTCAATTCTTTTTTGTCCTTGGTCCTTAGTTCTGAACAACGAATCCTCATTTTTGATGATTTTTAATACTTTTCCACTCAAAAAGTAATAATTTTGTTATAATTCTGTTAAAATGTCTGCCGAAAAAGTAACTATTATTAAACTACAAGCACGGCTTGAGATTTATAAAATAGAATTAGAAGAAAAGGAGAAAAAGCTTTCCGAAAAAGATAACTTAATTGGCGATCTCAATCGCCAGTTGGCGAACTACGAAAAAGTGTTACGTATTATAAGCCTGCGATCAAAGCTCGAAAGTTTCGTCAATAAGATGTATCCTCGTGGTAAAAATAAAAAAACTCAAGAAACCATTTATGGGAAGCCGGAAAGATTAGCAGTTTGCGATGCCTTATCCGAAATTATATCATCAACAGAGGTAAGATTTTGAAATTCGCTATCGCAAGACACAAGATCATGGAAATGCCGATGCGCTGTCACGTTTGCCATCGTCCAGCGCAGTAGTGACGGTAACTCAAGAGCCGGATGTGGTACAGATGCAGGTATTGGACGAAATTCTGCTGACTTCGGAGCAAGTAGCTGAAGCAACAAGGGAGGATTCGGCGCTCCAGAAGCTGAAAGGGGCTGTGGAAAAAGGAACACCGTTGAAACCGGTCGAACGCTTCAACATCGACTTCACTGAGTTTACGTTGCAGGACGATTGCATCTTTCAAGGTCATCGAGTCGTAATACCGGCCAGCTTGAAGACCAAGATATTTGCGGAACTACATTCTGCGCATTTCGGAGTGACCAAGATGAAATTACTGGCCCGCAGTATCTGATGGTGGCCTGGAATCAGTGAAGACCTGGAATCGCTGGCTAAGAATTGCGTGCAATGTCAGCTGGTGGCGAATAACCCGGAAAAGGTGGAGTTGCACCACTGGGAAGAAGCAACAAAACCATTCGAGCGGGTACATGTTGATTTTGCCGGACCATTCCTAAATGTACGATATTTTGTACTCGTCGACGCGTTCAGCAAATGGCCGGAGATAATGGTAGTCCAGCATGAAGATACAGCGACAGTGGTTAAACACTGTGATGAAATCTTTTCCCGTTTTGGAATTCCACGTATTATGGTCAGCGACAACGGTACGGCATTTACGTCTCAAGAATTTAAAGAATATACCCGACGAAATGGTATAAGACATCGTTTTTCCACACCTTATCACCCGGCCACAAACGGTCAAGTGGAGCGTTACAACCAGAGCTTCAAAAAGTCCCTGAAAGCGTTGAATGCCACGGAAAAGGATGTTCAGCTTAAACTTCGAGAATTTTTAATCGCCTATCGCCGTACTCCGCACGTCAGCACCAAAAAATCGCCATCAGAGATGCTGTTTGGAAGTCCCATACGCACGAAAGTCGATTTGATTTTACCGGAGCGGAAAGAAAAAAAGAATCTCGAGGATGTGAGTCCGAAAGTACGAACTTTGAGCGTGGGAGACGCAGTTGCGGCCCGTAATTATAATAAGGGTCCGAAGTGGCGATTCGGCAGGATCAAGCAGAAATTGGGCAAACTACATTATCTGGTGCAAGTATGCCAGGAGGAGGATTGGAAACGGCACATAAATCAGTTGCGGCAAATTGGTGAGAACGTAGTGGAAAAGCCGAATCAAGGCCAACCATTACCAGTTTCCGAAACCCCAGCACTGAGGAGTGGTCCTGTGATTAAGCCACCCGGTCGTTTTAAATCTTAATGTTAGTTTTTTTTTGTAAATTTTTTTTTAAGTATCGTTTTTTTTATTTTTTGTTTTTTTGTTGGTATGTGGAAGTTTTTTTTTATGTAAAAGGAGAATATTATAGTAGTTTAGTAGTTACTTGGTAGAGCGCTCGGGGTACCGGTTGATTGGTGCATGCCAATAAAAAGTAGTTTAGTTTTTTTGTTTTTACCAGAAAAAAGCACGTCTTTACGTTCTATTCGTTTTTTGATTATGATGTTCTTTTGGCATTTTATATGTTATTATTAAATATATCTTCATAAAGTTACAACAGTGATAGTCTAGGGACCAAACGCTAAAAATGACGGTTTCGCGTGCCTTAAATGGCAACCGGATACCGACAGTGGATTTCATACAATTTGAACCCCCTGAGTACGAATAAATTGCCGGTACTTTGAAAAAAGGTTACAAGTCCCTCAAAATTGAGCTTAAAGTTGAAAATTTGAGCTTTTTTGAAAAAATCTCAAAAAATTGAGAAATCAACCGATTGAGTTGATCTATACCTCATTAGAAGGAGAATTTTCTCAGCTTTCCAACGATGTATAGGAACTTATGTTTCACTCAACATTTCACTCATATTTGAGGAAAAACTCAAAAATTTGTCTTTCTGGCAGACAAATTTTGTTTTATTTTCGATTTTTTTCAAAACCGAAGCTTTCACGTTGAAAAATGTTCAAATAAAAGTTACTCGTCAAACTTTTTTCTTTAAAATGAGCTATTAACGAAGTTCATAGCTTGAGTAGAACTCCAGAAATTCCTCAGAAACCATGCGGAAACGTGTAGTTTTCAGGCATATATCGGCATATAGCGGCCAAGTTAATGCCACGTTTAAGGTTACAAAATGAAAAGAGGAAGGTGAAATTAGGTATATACTTGAAATTAAATGCCCGTTACAACGCTAGATAAATTTCATGTTCGTAGACCCCCCCCATTTATGAGGATCTTGAACCCCCCAACCTTTTTTTTGCTTATATCCTCGTAAAAACTGGTGTAACAAGAAAAATTTCCATTCAAAATTAAAGCCCATCAAATTCTCTACAAAATGAGCACCATAAAAAGTAGCTCCACTCAAAACATTTGCATCCCATATGCAATTGAAAATAGAACTTTTCCCCGGATTTTCAAGAAAAAGTGGCGTAGATTTAGTTTTTTGCTTCTAGTATATTGAGAATCGATTCAATCAGAGATATCTAAGTTTCAAATTGAAGTTCATCAAATTCTCTACAAAATCCTCAATAAGAAATTTGAGGTATCTAGCCAAGAGTTTGAGTTACAAATAGATGAAGTAAAAGAGTTTTTGGTGATTTTTTACCCTGTACATGACGAAAATTTTCCATTACCAGCTCAACAAAACTTGGTTTTACAAAAAATTGGCTCAATTTAAAGTTGAAACTCTTCCACTCCTCAACAAAATTCTTTGTAGAAAATCTGAGGTGACTTGCCAAGTTTTACATCACAAAACCACAAAGTAACGGAGTTTTTGATCATATTGTGAGATTGCGTTCGACATGTAACTGGTAATGATAAGTAGTGTCAACAACGCCGAATTACGCCTCGAAGGTTACTTCAGTGAACAGAACTTATTTCACCTATTTCGAAAATTTGTCTGCCACAGAGTTTTTCCTCAAATATGAGTGAAATGTTGAGTGAAACATAAGTTCCTATACATCGTTGGAAAGCTGAGAAAATTCTCTTTCTAATGAGCTATAGATCAACTCAATCGGTTGATTTCTCAATTTTTTGAGATTTTTTCAAAAAAGCTCAAATTTTCAACTTTAAGCTCAATTTTGAGGGACTTGTAACCTTTTTTCAAAGTACCGGCAATTTATTCGTACTCAGGGGGTTCAAATTGTATGAAATCCACTGTCGGTATCCGGTTGCCATTTAAGGCACGCGAAACCGTCATTTTTAGCGTTTGGTCCCTAGACTATCACTGTTGTAACTTTATGAAGATATATTTAATAATAACATATAAAATGCCAAAAGAACATCATAATCAAAAAACGAATAGAACGTAAAGACGTGCTTTTTTCTGGTAAAAACAACAAAACTAAACTACTATGATAAAGTTACAAAAATACTGTAAAAAAATTAACGCATTATATGCTTATTGAAAAAAATCACATAACGTCGCATATTCTACCAGTGCTGCCAATGCATGAAAAATTGCCAATAATTTATCAAAAATGAATAATTTTTGTGTAATTTTTTCAAAAATATTTCGTATTTTTTCACTCTTGCGTTACTTTTTGATAAAATTTACTACTTTTTCACTACTTTCATAATCTATTTTTTAAATCACTACTTTTTCACTACTTTCACCAATTGTTAGACACCCTGTAACAGGGTTACATCTACTGCGATACGACAAAAATGAAAATTGAAACACCCCATTTCAACCCTAGTAGTAGGCAAATTTTGGCATGAACCCGACCCCCCTCCCCAAAAAAAACTTTAGTCACGCTTGAAAAAACTCATTTTTTGAACGATTAAGCCAAAAATTGCACGACGAGAGAATCTTATAAACAGCAAAATTAGTATACTCGATCGTTGCCGCCTTCATACGATTAAAATTTCGATTTCAATTCTCCACCAAAAACAGGACTTCAAAGGTAGATAATTTCAAAGTTTACAGTTCCTTAGCAATTTGAATTTGGGCAAAAAAATTATAAAAAAGTTTCGTATATTTTTTCAAAAGGAAAAAGCAAAATAGATTCTTCAGGTGTTCGTAACTAGCTCCAGAGACGCAGAACATTCATCTGCCGCGACGTAGGGGAGCCAATAATGCTTCAAATTCAGCATCGTCGCACAAACTTCGCAGAAGCTCATAACCGATAACAACAGCCTTTGGTTTTCCTTTTTTAGGTACTTAAAAAAAAAGAAATCTTACAACACAAAGAACGTTCTCGTTTCAATACAAAACCTAAGAAAAATGTATTTGTGGCGTATTTGGTGCGAATAACGTCGCGTAGGAGATTTTATATCAATTCATTCTATTCCATAATTTGAGACGAAGTCGCGAATAATATTTATTCAGTTCGGCATCGATAAGGAGCTCAAAAATTCCATATAGCGTACACTTTATGTTTCACCCGGTGAACTTTTCAACGTGTTTTTACAGCATAAATTCGAAATTTATTACTGCGTTCTCGCGTTTAGTTTATTTTACAAAAACAATACATACCAATCACTTACGTCTCGGTTGGCGAATCGAATACTAATACATAGACAATAGACATACGTAGACGTACTATTCGCGTTTTTAGATATGTGCCTGCTGGCTGCTGGAATATGCTAAACATACGGTCGGTTCAGATCGAAGAAAATATCCGAGGGTAGGTGCTTTTTTTTTTCAACGAAGCGTAACTGCGTTGTTCGTCGAAAATATTCGTATTTTTATATTTTGCGCGAAATGCGAAATACGAATATCCATTTACGAAACCGAACGTTATCGACGGCAACCATCGACAATATCTTACGAGTATCAGCATTGGTACTCGGTGGCCGAATACGAAACAGCTAAGTCGGTCGGTGGAGAAGCCACGCAGGAGGAGACGCTCCAGCGGAACGTTGCTTTTCGTTGTCATTTACAGCCAAGTACTATGCTCGTAAAAATCGTCGCCAACAAGAAAAGGAAGAAGAAAACCAATAAAAATGCAGACGAAAAAAAAAGACGAAATAACAAAGAAATAGGATAAAAAAGGTGAGTAAAAATAACACATGCAGAAAAAACCAGCGAGTAGCGGTGAAAACGGCGGCACTCAATTTACAATCTCTAGCACGAACAATCAAGCCATTCTCGGCGGTATCAAATTTACGATACATGTACGTAGACGTACATCGAAACAGCTAAGATTGTCGGGTGTCGAATACGAAAAAGTTCTGCTGTCGTACCTAGCGTTTCGGTTTACATCCCGGCACCCGGCACCTGGCACCTGCGTCGCTGTAAAACTAGTAACTACCAGCCCACCTCTATCATCTGCCTATTAGATCACACATCTAGTATCTGTATCTACATCTACGCCACGCTTTGCTCTAGGTTGACTAGCGGCTTTGATTCGGTTTTGATAACGTACGTAATTTCTGCTTTTTACGGCCTTCGCCGGTATTATGTAATACGCGTATGTAGATAAAACGTCGCGAAATTTCTCTCTTATAATCGAGTATACGCGCAGTTTATGCCGGGTAAAATGCGCGCATAAAGACAAAAATGTCGAACACAATTTCTCGTCTTGAATTAACGTTCCTTCATCCCGAAGGAGCAACAATATAAACGAAATTGTTACTTTTTTTCAAACGACGACGACGCGCAGTGGGCCAGAATCGCGATTTAGCTGCGCATTCGGCTAAAAACCAACGTTCTCGAAAAAACGTTTGATATGGTATTTCGAAAGTAGACAGTTTATAGACCTCAAAACCACATTTGTTTATTTTTTTCAAATTTTATTATGGTTTTATAGCGTCGCAAAGTGGTAACTTAAGGATAATGTGTTTTTCTAACCTGCAGAAAAGTAACTGCGCCAGTTTCGTTTGTGAATAACTTAATCAAATTTTCATCGAAATACGATTTCGAATAATGCTATTAAAAGAGGAAAGTGCGCTCTTTAATTCTACATTAAGCTCATTTCGCTCTGTTTTTTTTTTCAAAATGTAATTTGAGTGTAAAGTTGAGGTATTTTTTCACTTTCCTCAAAATAAATGAAAAGTTCATTGGTATATAACTTTTTTGAGGCCAGATGTAGCCTAACAACTTTAGGTCCCGAAGACCCTCTAATACGTTTATTTTAAGATGTTCCTATTCCCGACATAACCTGTCATAACCTAGATGAATTAGCAAGCAATAAATGTCCAAAAACGCCTCAAAACAGCACCTGAAGAATTAAAGATGCACAATTTTTACCCAAAAACTCAGAGTTTGGGTGATATCTTTTACCCTCTGCGAGACACATCTGAGAAATAATATTAAATTGGGTTTCAGCGCACCAAAAACCATATGCATTTCGAGACTTACTAAACTATTCCCTGAGATTTTCAGCTCCTCCCCCTTCTTTGGGATATATCTGAAAAATATTGTCAGATTCGGTTTCAGCGCACTGAAAAATATAGATTTAGATATCACACATGATTTTTTCTCATTTTTTTGGTACGTAGGGTTTGAAGCTCCACCCCCCCCCTTTAGGCCAAATCCGAAAAATACTGCTATATTTGGTTTTATTGCATCATAAAACACACATAGTAACAAAATATATGTTTTTTAGTAGTTTATTCAAATTTTTTGTATTTCCCCTCATTTTTTGAAATTTTGAACTTACCCTACCTCCCTCCCTTTGAAATGTACCTAAAAAATATTGTCAGATTCGGTTTCAGCGCACTGAAAAACATTGATTTAGATATCACACATGATTTTTTCCCATTTTTTTGGTACGTAGGGTTTGAAGCTCCACCCCCCTTTGAGCCAAATCCGAAAAATACTGCTAGATTTGGTTTTATTGCATCATAAAACACACATAGTAACAAAATATATGTTTTTTAGTAGTTAATTCAATTTCTTCATATTTCCCCTCATTTTTTAAAATTATGAACTTACCCTACCCTCCTCCCTTTGGAGTGTTTTTAATCGACAGATTTGGTTTTAGCGCACTAAAAAACTTATATTTCTATACTCCACGTTTCCATTTGTTAAGATGTAAATATGATATAATTTCGATGTTATCATAATTTTGATAAAAATGACTAATAAATCATTTTTTTGTACTCGAATTGCGAATTTAAACTTTTTCGAACGAAACAGTAATAAAAAAATTGGTATCTGTTTATATTGAATTTTTAGCAATTTGGAGAAAAATTTAATTTTTATGAAAAAAGGTTGTGAAGGAATCAAACCTTCCTAACGGACATGATTTTTCTTGGTTTTTAATTTTAGTGCAGACTTATTCATTTCACAAAACTTTAAACTTAAATATCTCGAAAAGTAGTGATTTCTGGTACTTACTACTTACCACTCTTTGAACTCTCAGGTTTCATTTTGATACTCCACTTGATTTATTTTCATTTTTGGGGGGAATTTAAATTTCTACCCCCCTTCTCTTCCCTTGAACCAAATCTGAAATATATTGCTGGATTTGGTTTCATTGCATCAAAAAATATACATTATACCCAAAAATATCTTTTTCAAACGTCTATTTATTTTTTCCAATTTTTTCTCATTTTTTGGAATCTTGAATTCCCCCCCCCCGAGTGAATCCAGAACAATATTGCCAGATTCGGGTTTAGCGCAGTAGCAAACTTATATTTTGACACCCTACTCAATTTTTTTACATTTTTTTGGAATATCGAACCTCCTCCTCCCCAATTGGGTGAAATCCGAAAAATACTGCTAGATTTGGTTTTATCGCATCAAAAAACATATACTTCAATGCCTAACTCGATACTGCCATAATCATCTGGAAATTTCAAGTTTTTCGAAATCAAACCGAATATTGTTAAAAGAGAAAAAGCATTTACATAACACGCGCGGCTCATTCCAAAGCTTCGCAGCGCTTACCCAAACCTATCACATTTCGTTTCCATTTTCGTCGCTTTACTATAACTACGAGTACGTATAAGGGGAAAAATTATTTTGGTTTCTTGGCGAAATGGAAGGTGTACGGGTACGGTGCCGAAGAAGAAAATGGAAAACAGCTTTGATAATTTGTTGGAAATTCTTTTACGGCGAAATTCACTTTACCGAAATGCTTTTAAATACCGCACTAAACGAAAACTCGAAAACCGCGTCGTGTTGCTAAAATTATGCCGAGAAATTGTCAACTTTTGCCTTGACGCAAATGAAATAACAGGAAAAGCCCGTGTCGTCGTGTCGGTGTAGTTCGGGCTTTTCGATGTCGCGACCGTTGAAAATTTTCACCGCGGGTATCCGCCATTTGTCGTCGTCGCGTCACAAATGCTAACGTAAAATTCGCCATAATAGAGGATTTTTTTTTGTTTTATTTGTTTCATTTCACGAGCAAACGAAGACGAAACGAGAAGGGAAAACAGCGACAGTCCAAATTTATCATAGGTATAAAGGTAATTTAAACGTTTGCTTGTTTCGGAAAAAAGCTAAATTAAATTTTCGTACATTAGGGTAGAAAGGAAAAAAAGTAAAAATGAAGAATTTTTCGAGATACGGCGTCGCGAGATGAAAAACGCCGTGACATGGCGTTATATTTTTCCTTTTTATTTATAACACGTCGGCATATTTTGAAATTTTGGCGCGCGAAAAATAGCCCTCTTCTCTGATGAAAAAAACAAAAATGCTTACACGTGCACGTACTCGTGCCCGGCAATCGTTCGTCGATGTGACAACGTTGCTTTCAAAAAGACAAACACACGTAAGTCCAGTAATGTCGACTGAACGGAAAATTTTTTCAACTCTGTGACGTCACCGTGCCTTGAATACCTTTTGTCTCTTCACTTCTTCATCAGTTATTACTCGTTTATAAAATACAATTAGCAAAAAAAATGTTCACATAGTCGATCTTAATCAAAAGTTGAAATATGAAAAGTTGAAAACACCTTGTATTTGTGCTCATTGTACCGAAACTTTTACTAATAAATGTAAATTACGTGCCCGCGCCTCGCGATTACTGCCGCGTATACGTAGCGCGACATGATTGCCGACGCTGCTACGAAGCTTGTCGTATGGGCACGAGGGAGCATTCGTTCCATTGATATGTTCCACTGCGTATACGTGGCTTCGTCGATTTCGCGGGCCCAATGGTCCGCACGTTGTAACGAGAACGTAAAGACATGCGCGATGCGCGTAGTCGTGTAGTCCCACGTACGCGTAGTGGAAGTCGTCAACCGACGAGCGAGCCGCTGGTACGTGGTGGTAGAGTATAACGTCGCGAACGCGGGCGTAACTTCGGTGGTGCGTTGCTAGAGTGCGCTCGTCATTGGGCGTTTTCCACTACGCGTACGTGGCTCTGTTACGTTTTCTCGGGCAAACGCTTCGATATGGCGGTGCCGCGTGTACGTAGTGGAGCTGAAAGTTAACGGGCTCGCGTTTATGGTGTTTAGTCGCTTTTTACTCCGTGATTAATTATTGTTCACGTAAAAATTAACGTTTTTTTCTTTCTACCGATTCGAACAAAAATTTTAATATTTTTTCGAGCTAAAAATTAATCGAAAATAAATATGGTGCTAAATAAATAATAATACCAAGAAGGAACTTAGTCATGTTTTTTTTTTCTTCTATTTCACAAAATTTACCAGATTTTTTATACGTTTTGTTGTTAAATCTAGGAATTAAAAAATAAAAAACAGACGAGATTCACTGAAAACGAACGAATCAGATATCGTGAACGTTTTATGAGCACAATATAATGACGTCACATAACGAAAAATTTTCCTTTCAGTCGACATTCCTCGTAGGTTCTAGGTGTAGGTCTAGGTAGTTAGGAACTACTTCACTGCTCGCACAAAAATATCTTTGTACTTACATTTCTTATCTTTTGTTGCGCGAATCCGAATGGAGATATTCGCGCTAGCTACAGCTACACTAGAGACATACTCGTACGCTGCAGCGCCATTGCCGGGTATATTTTCAGTTGAAATGAGTCCCATTTGGTATATTCTTATACAAACGATGTCAATCTAAGGGAATTTTCAACTTGGCAGGGTTACTGCGAAATATTTTTATGCTCGACGAATACTGCGCACATAGGCCTATAGTCGTAGTACATACGACATACCACATATAAAAAAGTTACACCATTCAACAAGGTAGCGCGTCCTGTATCCTACGCTGTGCCCGCGCCGATGCGGCTTCTCTTTCCAATCGAATCATCTTCCAAGTTGCAAATACTCGTACATAAAGAAGACTGCGTGCTGCGTGTAGTGTGTAGTCTATAATACACGTATGAACGAGGTATCTTGCCACCAATTTACGGCGTCTGCAAATTGCTCGTTGAAAAAAAAACTTTTTTCGTCGACGAAAAGCACCTTTACTAGTTTTTCATTCTCGCGAGATAAGTATCACGTTCATTAGACGTTTTTCGCACATCAAACACATGTACTTGATACTGGCACAAGTATTTCACAATGACGCAATTTCGCTAACAATGATTAACACGTATTTTGGAGACGGTCAAATACACCGATTCGTTATTCCTTAATTAGAGCGATAGGCTATACTCAGTAATACCCATAGCGAGGCTCAGCTGACTTTAAGTGGTGGGCTGAAATCATACAGACTCGCGTCTCCATTTACCTTATGGCGATTTCTTGTCGACAAAGCTGTCGAGAAAATGGAAACAAAGGGAACATTTCGCTCCTAAGGTGTGTTTTCGACGAGTACCTGAGAAATTTCAAATTAATCAATTATACAGGCAATTTCGCCGAATTTCTTCTAGTTAACAACATCGTGCACGAATTAAGTAAGGGTTTCACAGCCCAAAATAACATGTTCTCCCTTTCGACGGCTTTGCTTGCGGGCGACGACGAGCGACATGGCGCGGCGAGGCTCAGTGCCATGAATTTGTCTATATTCGCCATATTCTTAGCACCGAATACAAGCCGTACTTACAATATAAAGTACAATGAAACGCTGAGATAAATAACGCGTATGGTATGTATTGCAAGGACGAGTACGTAACGTAATCGTTAGCGACAGAGGTTAATACGAGTAGTTAATACCATAAGAAAATACTAGTTTTAAAATATATTCCCAGAGTTGAGCCTCGATTACGATCTGCAACGAGTATTTCCAAGACACCATAAAAAGCGCGCGTTAAGTGATCAATTTTGCGAGTTAATCTGACAAAATAAATTCTCGCAGTCTGTTCGCATTTGTAATTAGCGTGATGGGTGGCTAAGCTTTGCCAATCAGAATGGAAAATTTTCCGCTACTCTGGTTTCCTTATGGTAACCATACGTCAATCAGTTCTCATTCTCCTTCCTTGCTCACAAACGAGGAGGAAATTCGATCCCAAGCGTCGAGAGTCTTCAGTCTTCAGCTAGTTACGACGCGATAGAAGCTCACCAAGTAGCCAGCAGTAAATTTACCAAATAGTAGGGGCGAATCTAATACATAGCAAAAAGGGCAATAGCTGATTGCCTCCCCCCTCCCAGAAAGAGCGCGAAATGGATTCTTTTAGAAGAAATAAGTCTTCATAGTAATGATAAAATTGAAGGGCCTGAGGCCAATAAATAAGTACTTAGGTACTTAAGGGTGTAGTTTAGTAGGTAAATTAAATAGGTAAAAATTACATTTTTTTTGAAGCGGTTACGGATTTTTGAATCATTGGATTACCAGTCTGGACGAATTAGCACTAAAAACAGCGTTTTGGGGGAAACAATTTCTGCAAAGCGTTTTATTGCTTTTAAGGGTTGATTGAGGTCTCCTTTGTATAAAAAACATAAGTCAACCGCTCCGACACCCTGCGTTGTCCCCTAGGGGCCCGAACGTGTCCACAATTTCAGTTTTTCGAATATTACTCGGAAACTACTGCATGTATGAAAAAATAGTTCAAACAAGAAATAATCTACGTGAAATTTCCTACAAAATGATACCAAACATGACCCATGTTCGTTGAACTTGAGCCCCTTTAAAGTGGTTCAAAAAAATGACAATTTTAAAAAAACGCAAATTTTGTAAAATAAATGAATTCTTCTTTTATTTATTTTATGCGCGAGTTAGTTTGTATTACGCATTCGTAAATTTGTAATTGACTTTCCATCCCCTCTCCCTTTTCCTCCCCTTCTTGTCGTCTAAGCGGTTAACCCCGAAAGACGTCGAACCACTTGATTTTATGAATAAGACATCGCGTGTGGTTTTTATTTTGGTAATAGGACCATAAAAAACCTCTCATAGGGGGGAGGAGGAGACTTATTGAAAAAAATAACACCCCCATTTAGAGGCGTTGAGATATGAAAATGATCAAAGCATCTTTTCCAAATAATTTGACCATCCTGAACACGAATTCGCTATTAGTTTTCTCATAGAAGGTGTAGTATTTCCACAATCATTTGATTTGTACGTGAAAACACGAATAATTTGTGTGATAATACAAGAAAATTATCATTGATTTTATTTCAAGTCGACTAGAAGTATGTTTTCTGATATGGACGAAGAATTCATTTATTTTACAAAATTTGTGTTTTCTTAAAATTCTCATTTTTTTAACCCCTTTAAGGGGGGTCAAGTTCAACGAAAAGGGGTCATGTTTGGTATCATTTTGTAGGAAATTTTACGTAGACTATTTCTTGTTTGAACTATTTTTTCATACAGAAAAAATGTAATATGTATTTCGCAACATTCCATGAAAATGATCCATCTAAGGATTTTTATTCCAATTTTAAATAAATGTAACTAGAGTTTAATAAGTTGAACGAATGTGTTGCTATCAAAATTTACAAGGTCGAATTTTTAAGAAAACCAAGCAGCCATCCATACGTCATCCCATGGCCAATTAGGGATTGCCTGCGAAGCTCAACCGTAATTTAATATCGGCAACGTGGCAGATTTTTTTTTCACTGAAGAAAATGATGTCTAATTCAACATTGCTTGAGCCATTGCTATCATTTTCACTATGGAACCAAAAATAAGTAATTCAAGGGGGACGGCACGAGCAATCGGTCACCCAGTAGGGAGTGGCAAATATTCAACAGCCTTCGGGCAGAAAATTCCTAAATCGGCTACTGACGCTGTCGCTATAATCTGCTGGTACTTGACCATCAAGTAGCTACTAGCTAGTAGCAGTTAGCTAGTAACTAGTAGTTATATAGTTATCCGGCTAGCTGCTGGCTAACACGAGTACGTTACGCGGTATGCGGAGTAGAGTATACGTGCGCGTTTCTACACGTAGATGTGCATTGTCGTAGGTCTATCGTCGTAAATTACGACAAAACACCCAGGGATTTCATTTTGGTAAAGAAAAATTAATAGCCCACGCGCTCCGCTACGACATACGCGATACGATACGAGCAATTGTACAAGGACGAATTTTGTTTTATTAGCCGCGCTAACAATGGTTACCAGCGCAGCCACAGCAGCGTTTAATTTCAGAATATTTCTTCACGAGATGCTCGTTTATCTTTAATACATACGATCTCATCGAATTTATAGTTGAGCTTCGTTACTAAATTCTTCGTCGTCCGAGTAGAGGTTTTAAAATATCTATAAAACTTTTTACCGACCGGAGATACCGTTTTTTTTTAAAAGTTTCAAATCTTTCGTTAGAAAAGAACAACGAAAGGATAGAAAATCGTTCGCTACATAATACCGCGCGCATACCACATAACCACATACCGCATGCCACACTAGCACATAACTCACCACCACAACGTATCGAGCTTTTACGGCGCATAGGGGCCGCTGCCAATACCACCAGATACGATCTTTAAATCGTTTTTCCCAACGTTCGAGTTGTTAGCTTAATAGGTCTATGAATGTCTCGCAATCGTCGGATGCGGTACCGCGTCACCCTCACGACAAAGACGCGGACGACGGTGCGGTCATGCTGCGCTGATCCAATTCCGATGTGTACCGAGAACCAGCGGCAGGGCACACCGCTGCAGGCAACTACGCACTATAGGCGTCTGTAATACTTCATGTCATCGCGTCGCATAAATCTAATTTCAAAAGTTATGTACAATAGAAGCCGCAGTGGCTGCTAAGTTCAACTTTGAACGGTAACTTTCCTTTGTTAGCTTGTATCCTCGAACTTCGCGTCGTATCGTTTCGTCGTCGACCGTACAGCCAACGACTGTCGATTTCGCCTTAATCTTCGTCTCATTTCATTCGTATAAAAGCTCAATCCAACCTGCCATGAAGCCAACAGCTACTTCTTATTTAATATTCCTTCCCTTCCCAAGTACATACGCCGTTGTATGAACCACACTTGAACAAAAATCAAGAAACACGATACCTTCTCCTATACCTCCCCACCTAATGAATTTAGAAAAAGAAACGTTTAGTGAAAATTGTCTCTTGATGTCTCCTCTACACTTTTGGTTATTACCAAAATTCCATTTGGAGCAATCCCCTCTCCTCAAATTTGAGAAAACGTTCCTTGAAAAAAGGAAAAATCTGATTTTCTCACATTTTTGCGAGAAATATCAAAGATACATCAAAATTTGAAATCACAAAAGATTTAAAATCAATTTTTCTTTCAAGTAAGCTGAAGCGCAAAAACATTGTTCACACCCCCTCCATCTAACAGGTCCCATCTCATATTACTTTTGAAACGTCATTTACACAAGCAAAGGCTATAAGCAGATAAGCATAAGCGATCTGCTTCAGGGTCCAGATTTTGATGATATTAAGGTGGTAGGAGGGTACATCGAGAAACGTTCATGACCAAAATTTCAGCTCCCTCATTGCCTCCATTTTCGAGAAATAATTTTTTTTTCGAAAATCACATAGGAATTTTTTTTTTAAAATTAAAGCCGACGAAATTAAATGAAATTTTGGTACATGATAGACCCTTACAAGGGCCTTTCATGAAAAAATCAGCATCCTCCCACTTTAATTTTTTACCCTCCTAACGGGTGTTTTCAACCTTATTTATTTTTTTTAACTACCTATCTCAACTGACACAATTTACAAAACTCATTTTTTCGATATATTTTCGACCCCTAGATGTCGTATATTTTTTTCAAAATTTTGCCTCCCCGAAGTCGTGGTCAAAAATCACAATAACTGTGCGCGAGCGTTGACCGAAACTTCCCACTACGCGGTAGCGTCTCGTTCACCGTTGCGCGTGGCACCGCGTTTGCCCTGTAGTAACATGCCAACGCAGCAACGCGCGTAACCGTAAACGCGGCGCTACCGCACAGTGAGAAGTACCGATTAACGGGCGCGCGCTTGAGCTCGTCATTTGAATAATTTTTTTTTACAAAATCTACCGATTTTTGGGTCATGGATCATATAACATTTTTTGTTTGAAATAATTTCAAGATTAATTTGCGATTTTTTAATTGTCGAAAAAGTAAATTTTTGTACGTTGTTTTTTGCCTTGCTTCGCATATTACAAAAAATCGAGCAAATCAGATTTCCTCTTTTTTCGAAGAACGTTTTCTCAAATTTGAGGAGAGAAGGTTGCCTCAAATGGAATTTTTGTAATAACCAAAAGTGTAGAGAAGACATCAAGGAACAATTTTCACTGAACGTTTCCTTTTCTAAAATCACTAGGTGGGGTGGTAAACGTGTTTCAAATATTTGAATGCGGATCCTCGGAAAATGGAGAGTCAGTGTTGCCATTTTGACGGATTTCCCGTCGTATCTGGCTTTTTAAATCACCATTTGACGATCGATTTTGGCATTTGACGGTTAGCGAATTTTCTGACTTAAAAATATCCGTTCTGACGGTATTTCTGACTTTTTTTTACAAAATTTTATTTTTTGAAAGATTTTTTCAAATTGATGATGAATAAAATGGAAAATCCTAAATTTAAAGAACTGTGTGATTTTGTTCTTTCGTTGCTCGTTTTACCTCATTTTAATGCGGAAGTAGAACGGGTGTTCAGTGTCATGAATGTCATAAAAAGTAAATTAAGAAATTGAATGAAATTTAG
Organism: Maconellicoccus hirsutus; assembly: GCA_003261595.1. Taxonomy (NCBI): domain Eukaryota; kingdom Metazoa; phylum Arthropoda; class Insecta; order Hemiptera; family Pseudococcidae; genus Maconellicoccus; species Maconellicoccus hirsutus. The sequence goes on from QBDW01002094.1 coordinate 16,467, forward strand.
AACGTTGAATTCGATTTTAACCGTACATTTTGGCCTGAAAAGAAATGATATGTGTTGTTACAATTATTCTAAGTATATTAAAACAAAATTTTTGTCAATTATTGGAACTAATGAGTTTTACCAAAAAGAAAATAAAGACGACAACGACGAAGAACAAAATAATGATTTGTTTTAAACAAAAATTAAATACAATTCAATTTTTTTTGATGATTCATTATTCATTTTTAAATTTTCTCTTTCATTGTTTTTGTTCTTTTATTCAGTTTTTTTTTCATTTTATGTATTTTATAGTAAGTAATGTTGTAATGTTCCTTCAGCATTAAAATTTTGAAAAAATGTGGCGTATTTATATCAATTATTTTATTTATTTATTTATTTACTTATTACTTTATTTTCGTATTTTCAGATTTTACAGTCGAAAAGGTAAGTGCTGGGCTGGTGGAGGGGTGGTAGAAAATCTGACGGAATCTAGCTTTTTTCATTGGGAAATTTTGACGGATTCCATTTTTAAAAGATGGCAACACCGTGGAGAGTCTGAAAAATGGGCACCGTCACATAAAATTTTTGTTTTAGTGTATAGAACAAGAATCATGAATCAACCATAAAATTGCTTTCAGCAGCTTGATCATGCTGGTATCCTTTTTTGCGCCTTTAAGACTGTACTAACACGTACGTAATATGTTGTAAAACGTAGGTCTAGGTTGTTAGTAAGTAGATACTAGGTACTTGGCTAACTACTAGTTAGGTACCTAACAATTCGAACGACTTTGTGCGCACCATCACGTCGAAAAAAATATCTTTTATAGAAATGAATAAAACGCGTATTTGTACATCACATACTCGTAATTTGACATTCGACGAGCATTCCGATGATGATTCCATGCTCGCAGTCGGTATAGACAACGTCGTCGGTCGTATTTAGTTTCCTTTAAAGTTAATGTCAGGCGCGCGATGACCTTTTCTAACACTTCCTTCCTAAAAACGACGCGACGTCCATTCGATTCGATCAATTCCTCTTCTGCTGACACTGCTAACTGTCAGACTGTCCATTCGTCCAACAGGGCAACCATCTGCTCGCGCGATCCCGGTTCGCATTTTAATACGTTTCGTTACTGTATGTTGTATACATGTATGTACAGTATATAAAAGATAAGTAAACAGAATAAAATAACGAGAAATTTCGCAAAAATTGAAAAAGTTTTGAAGTCGTCAGACGACGATACGTTTACGTACTCGTATGTGTGAAATTTCAAAACGAAGAAAAAAAATCTCAAGTAGGTTAGTGAAATTTACGCATAACTTGGTCGCGTAGCAAGGATTCGCAACTTTACGAGCCTACATTGTAATTGCAAGCAGAAGGATCGAGTATACTATACATAGTTTGAAAAATAGCTGTACAAAAGTCATTTAAACTTTGCGCATTATTTTACAACGGGTCACGAAGAAGTCTTTTTTTTGTCGGCAGTTTTCTCGCCTTTTAAAAACTAACAAGCGAGCTTCAAACGGAGGTGATTTAAAATTTTCCACTTATTATTAGCTGGCAGCTACTAGCTACGGCCAAACGCACCCACCATTTTACTCCTCTGACAAAAACGCAATATCGAATTACTCGCGAATAAGACGTGTAATTTTTCACCCCAAATACATCTTTACATCGTATACCCCTTTGAAAAATAATCGTAATAAAGCAGATAAAACGAACGAGAAAAATATAACGAGTTTTTCTCGATTTCACGCAATTCTTTCGAGGTGATAAGAAATTTTTAATTCCAACTCGACGAACTGTGCGACAAAAAAAACGAACTCGAAGATAATATTACTACTTCTCGTGTACCAATTAACGAGAGGGAAAAATATTAACGCATACTGTACGTTCACTCAGCCTCATGGATAATATGCAAAACGAAAACTTTCATTTACAACGTGAAATCGGATTTTAAAATTTTTGGTCATTTAAGAAAATAATTAGTACGGTGACCAGGTAGAAAATTTTCAAAATGGTTCAACTGGAAAGATATAAAATTTTTGCGATATTCCATCGAGAGGGTACCATTTCCCGAACCCGAACCCACCATCACATTTTTGAAATCGAATTGCAAAACCGATTCAGGAGTTCCCAAAGTTGCAAAAATTGAACACCTATTCTGTCATATGTGTGCTTAATAAGTCTTGACAGGAAGGGGATAGGGGGGCGGTTTTGGTCTAAAATTACTTGTATAAGATCACTTTAGAGATATTGACCCGCGATTACCCTCATTCTGTGGTTGTCAACATTTTAATGGTTCCCAAAGTTGAAATTTTAGGTTTAATTTTTTCAACTAAAGTAATCGAGCGAAAATTACGGTCAAATGAATAATCCAATTAAAAAATAATTCTGACAAAAAAGTTTCGTCTTTTAACGAGAATTTCAAAAATGTGTCAGTTTTTTCCTGAGCATTGATAGGCGCCGAGATAGGGGGGGAGTGAAACTAGGGAAAACATGATACTATGTTGAAATGAATCAAAAAGTGAATTATTTCTGAGCTAAATCTTGACGTTGAATTTTGTTCAAAATGAATTGCCCAACTCAATATAACTAAAATCCTCAGCTTCCTTTGAGTTATAACACTCACCTCCCCCATCAACTCCCCCTCTCACATCATAAAGCAGTTTTTGATTCAAGTAAGTACACGTGTTATACAGGGTCATACCCTTTCTTTTTCTTTTTTTTTTCCTCTGGCAGGGGCTCTCTACTTGTGCCTTTTCAGGACTTACCGTTCGGATTCTTGCCACCTGCATTTTTCACCCCAATGAACGAGAGGGCAGGACACCACCGACCTACATGCCATGGGCTTACCAAGGCCGGAAGCCCCCCCCCCCGTCCATACAACTCATAATATAATAATACATAGAAAAAAGAAATTACACTCTATCTGCCAAAGGAACCGCACTCTGGCGCGGATCTTTGCCCACTCTGCCGGGCCCAGCTCATGCGTTCCTTCGCAAACCGGACCCAGCAGGCGGCAGCGCCAGAGCGCGTGTTCGGCACCTTCCTGGGCGCCGCAGGGGCAGCGGTCATGGGGCTTTCTTTATCTCATCGTCAAGTATTTACCAAAGCACCCATGACCGGTGACCGCCTGCGTCACCCAGAAGTCGACTTGGCAGAGGGCCGCGTCCAGAGGTGACGGAAACAGGGAACGCGTCCACTCCGCCTTGTCTGAGTCGATCTAATCTTGCCTCCACATAGCCTTCGAGGCCTAACGGAACACCATCGCCGTATATTTTTTACTCATGGTGACCACGAAGCCATGCATCCGGAACAGGGGCCCCTCGGTCACCAGACTCCTTCCAGCTCCGACAATCGGCAGATGCCGCCAGGTGGGCACGGTTGATCCTCGCTCTACCAAGTACAAGACAGACCGTTCTATTATGTGGTACTCTAATGATATCCATCCGGCGAGGGCCACCGCGGCCAACAAGCTCACCGAGCTGTATGCACTAATAGCGTGTCTAGCCGCGGCGCCCTCAATGCTTCTTAACAAATTTCTATATAGCCGTAAGTATTTCCGAAAAGAGGTTTATAAATTTTAGAGCTTTGGTCCTGCACCTGGTAAGATGCGTCTCTCACTTGAGCCTCGAGTCAACAGCGACACCAAGGTACTTGACCTCGGGCAAGGTTTGCACCTCATCACTGCAGACGCGAACGCCTGAAACCGGATCGCTTCTGCGAATTCTTAATTCGCGCTTGTCGATTATTAAGACCCAAGTCTTATCACCAGCAAGAGAAAGGCCTCTCAAGCGTAACTGTTCAGCCAAACGGGCGCTGAGGCCAGCAATCTCATCGAGCAGCGTCCTCTTACAGTCCGCACTCACGACCATCGCAGTGTCGTCCGCGTAGCATATGATATTTTCGAATTGGGATATCACACTGTTAAAAACGAGATTCCACAGCACTGGGCCCAGGATAGACCCCTGCGGGTAGCCACGTGACATCTGCACCGAGTGCGAACCCAGCGACACGCGTCGGGGTTCATACCCTAACTTTGAAAAATTATTGCGAAGCCACCAGTAGAGTTAAAGAGATGAGTGAGCGCGGAGGTTGTTATACATTGGGTCAGGTGTGAACTCCCGGAAAATTTTGCCCCATTTCTGGAAACGGTCAAAGAAAAAAAATTCAAAAAATTGTTTTGGGGATTTTTCTCTCAAAAATCTAAAAATTGACGAATTTGGTCAAAAAGTGGTCAGACTAGGGTACCTCGATGCGGGGAATCTAACAATGGCGTAGTTGATCACCCACTTCTGTGGAGTTTGAGGTTGGCCAGTAGATGACAGTAAGAGATGGTTCGGTTTGGTGACCAGGACGGATCGTTGGAGAGGCTGGAGAGTCCCGCTCTTATATTGAGAAACGTATATTAAGGAAATTTTAAAATTATAAATTCAAGTTACTAGCCCCCGCCCGGGGGAGCATATACATAACACTGCCTCCCAAAGTAGCCGCCTCTATGGCCCCCTCGCGGATCCATCCCACCACAACCGGTGCTGCTGGGGGTCTTACTGTGGGGTTGGGCCCTGTAGCTCCTGCTAGTACATACGCGAACTATCACTATGCACACAGACAGGCAACGCAAGCCAACGTAAGTAGACGAAAGCTAAGTGGAGGTACGCACGATGTGCGGAAATGAAATTCAACCTACAAAGTGTTATCAGTTGCCTAGTTTTTTCCGCGTTATTTGCAGAGTGAAAAAAATATTCTTCGGCCATTTTGCTCAAGGTTGAGATGGTTTTCTTACAGTTAAAAAATGCACCGCAAATAAAGAACAAAAAATAAAAAAAGAGAAACGGTCGAGTTTTCCTTTTCTCTATTCCAAATTGATCGACGAACCGTAAAGTACACATTGAACGAAAACCAAAAAAAAAGAAAAAAAATAGCCCGACAGAAAGATCAAAATAGGAGAAAAAAAATTCAAAATTACTTCGCTAGAATGCATCGGGTGAAACAGTTTAGCCATTATATTGTTTTCATTGCGCGAAAGTTATTTTTTCCTCTTCTTTTTTATTTGAGAAAAAGCTGGCAATTTTATTAGTTTCACGCCTAACATAAGTTGAGATATTTCACCAGACGTGACGCGTTAACGTCGTTAATTAATCAGCGCTTTTATGCGATTTCATTTGGAGCTGAAAAATTTCATGCGAAAAATGAATTACGTGACTATACGTCGCGTCGCATCACGTCATTCAGGTCGCGGGGTACACTCAGGCGAAGACTCAAAGACGCCTGCTTTTTCACAATAGATATTGCATTATGTACTGGTAGTCGTATGTATATACAAATGTACATTGTACAATGGTACCACACATGGCGCCTAGGACGGGTACTTCCTAATGAAGTTAAAAAAATGTAAAATCCTGGGTCCAAACCAAAACGTAAAATTTTGACGTTATGAGCAGCGCAGCACCCGGCATCAAGTTGCTAACGCTACAGATTCCTTTATACGAGTATTATTTGAAACCAAAATACGACTTCAACTAAACTCGACGACGGACGTTGAAATATTATTTCGGAAATGGATACCTATTACCTAACACCTACTGCCTAGGTAGAAATTACTCGGAGATAATTTTTTAAATTAACACGAACGCGTTGCTTTCCGCCACTTCGCCTGATTCAATTTATCACCCTTTCAACGTAGCCTCTAATTTTCTTCCGACAACTCGCACCATGGGCTTGTTACGTAAATCCATCTCGCGTAATCCAAATGCAATTAATACCCTACTGGTTGTTTACTTAAACGGTTGATAGTAAGTTAATAACTTATGTATGGAGAAAATAAATCAATTAGGCTTACTTACTTTGTAACATCTACCCGTGTCGAAATTGAGGTATTTTTTAAAACAAAAAAAAATTAATTAATTTTTGAAAATTAACGTTCCCACAAATAGCTTACGTTTTATACCCAAATCTCTGGTCGGCTTCGTACCGTTCGTTAGGTTGCTTAATGAAATTTTCCTTCAATTATATACGTATTACGTATGTATAAGTTCATCCATGAAAAGCAGCGAAAAGCAGTCCTCTGACTGAAAAATTATTGCCAAGCCCCCCCCCCCACAGAGTTACCAAGATAAGCGAGTGCGGAGGTTGTTCTACAACTCCTTGCGCGTCTTTTGGAGTAGGTGCGAAATCCTGGAGAATTTTTCTCCATTTTCTGGAAACGGTTACAGAAAAAAAGTCGAAAAACCATTTTGGGAGTTTTCTCTCGAAAATCTAAAAATGGACGGATTTGATCAAAAAGTGGCCAGACTAGTGTATTTCGATGCAGGGAATGAAGTTGTTCACCCAACCCCTCTCCCATCCCGCATAGCCCTTTTTCTAGTTCAATTCTATACTGAGACCACGTAAAAACCGAAATCGCACGTATCCATGGTGAAAATCATGTCTAAAAATGGCGGAGTTGTTCATCCTACCCCTACCCTCTCTCACACAGACCTTTTTTTAGTTCAATTCTATACCGAGACCCCGTAAAAACCGAAATCGCACGTATCCATGGTGAAAATCATGTCTAAAAATAGCAAAGTTGTTCATCCTACCCCTACCCCCTCCCACACAGACCTTTTTTTAGTTCAATTCTATACCGAGACCATGTAAAAAGCGAAATCGTACGTATCCATGGTGGAAATCATGTCTAAAAATAGCAAAGTTGTTCAACCTACCCCTACCCCCTCCCACACAGACCTTTTTTTAGTTCAATTCTATACCGAGACCCCGTAAAAACCGAAATCGCACGTATCCATGGTGAAAATCATGTCTAAAAATAGCAAAGTTGTTCAACCTACCCCCTCTCCCCTCCCACACAGACCTTTTTTTAGTTCAATTCTCTACCGAGACCCCGTAAAAACCGAAATCGCACGTATCCACGGTGGAAATCATGTCTAAGAATAGCAAAGTTGTTCAACCTACCCCTACCCCCTCCCACAAGGCCCTTTTTTTAGTTCAATTCTATACCGAGACCCCATAAAAACCGAAATCGCACGTATCCATGGTGAAAATCATGTCTAAAAATGGCTGAGTTGTTCATCCTACCCCTCTCCCCTCCCACACACACCTTTTTTTAGTTCAATTCTATACCGAGACCCCATAAAAACCGAAATCGCACGTATCCATGGTGAAAATCATGTCTAAAAATGGCGGAGTTGTTCATCCTACCCCTACCCTCTCCCACACACACCTTTTTTTAGTTCAATTCTCTACCGAGACCACGTAAAAAGCGAAATCGCACGTATCCATGGTGGAAATCATGTCTAAAAATAGCAAAGTTGTTCAACCTACCCCTACCCCCTCCCACAAGGCCCTTTTTTAGTTCAATTTTCTACCGAAGCCCCGTAGAAAGCGAAATCGCACGTATCCATGATGGAAATCAGTGTGTTTAGATACGAGAATCCGAAATCGGCAAAGTTGGTTCCCCATCCCACTTTCCCACAGAAAAGACTTGGAAATCTCATCCATACGACTAGTCTCGCACCTATATGGGTTTTTTTGGTAACTTTTCCGAAAAATTCAACTCTTTTGAGTAAGGTGGGGTTAGGTTCTATCCAGTATCAAGGACATTGAGCTTGTTTTTCCAGTGACTGGCCATAGTTTTCTGCCAGCAGACGGAAATTTGCACAGATTGAAAAGTGTGTGCTATGTAAAAATTTCAAAGTTGAATTGAACTTTTTATAGGGAAAAAATCTGGTTGGAGTGGAAACTTATAGTTACCGTTTTCAACTCTCATTATCAAAACCTTGGAAGTTCGTGGCATACCAGAAACACATGAAACTGGTCCGTGTATCGGTAAAGAACACTTTAAAATCAGTGGCGTAGCCAGGATTTTGGCAAGGGGGGGCAAAACGAGTCCAGGTAGTCAACATTTTTTTTAATTAGTTGGAAACCAGAAATTGCAAACGATTTATTTACCTATTCCTTTAATTTATAAACAAACTACGATACGTCGAAACAAACAATAAAAGGCCATGGGGGCAATTGCCCCCTTTTGCCCCCCCCCCTTGGCTACGCCACAGTTTAAAATCATTCCCCTTTTCGAAACTTCACTTATGGCCGCGCCACAGTATTTTGGCGATTTCTGAAAATTTTGTTTCTTCCTAAGTGTGAACCCCTCAATTGCTGTTACAACCTCATGGTCGAAGATGTAACTCGTAAGGTTGCCCATCAAACAAAGCATTTCTTATATCTTATACTCGTAAATCTTTTTCTAAAAGCAAACGTACATCGAGCATCGGCAGGTAGCTTGCTATCTGTATCTCTATCTACATTCTTACGAGCGGTGTAATCTCCGTATCAAAAACAAAAACAATTTTGAAGTACATTTCCACCGCGAAAAAATCGACGCGGTTTGCCGCATTAACGTAATGCATCAGTCGAGAAATACGATTCTCTCGTCACGTGCAAAAGCTTTTAAAAAGAAACCAACCCTTCACGTTGAAACAACTTGATGAACAAACGCAATACACGCGTAAAACGTTTAATTAACTCGAAGCGACGCGTTTTATTAATGCTACACCATCATTTCGCGCAAATGTTTGTATGATATCCGCGTTGTGTCGGTGTGCGTGGGTATTCCTTATTCCTTTTGTACCCATCTACCCAACTAAGATGCATGACATCAGTCAACGCTAAACCGCCGCAAAATTTCGCAATTCTAGTTCTTCCGCTAAGCTGCGGTTTTGTATGTACCGCGAAGACAAGTTGAGAAGTCACGACGCGACGCGTCGAGTCATCGTCTAGTCATTTGATAAAGAATTAAATGCACAACTGCTAGCAAGCACGAATACCAGTAAGCGATATATTAAATAGTAACTTCATACTGAGGACCTGACTTGGATATTTTCATATTGAATGTTGACAATCCACCTTGACCTCGACGAAATTAATTGAAATTTTGGTACATGGTAGACCCTTACAAGGGCATTCCATGAAAAAATCAGCAACCTCCAACTCCAATTTTTTACCCTCAAAACGGGTGTTTTCGACCTTATTTATTTTTTTTAACTACCTATCTCAACTAACACAATTTTCAAAACTCATTTTTTCGATATATTTTCGACCCCTGGATATCGTATATTTTTTTCAAAATTTTGCCTCCCCGAGGTCGTGGTCAAAAATCACAAATACCGCGCGCGAGCGTTGGCCGAAACTTCCCACTACGCGGTAGCGTCTCGTTCACCGTTGCGCGTGGCACAGCGTTTGCCCTGTAGTAACATGCCTAACGCAGCAACGCGCGTAACCGTAAACGCGGCGCTACCGCACAGTGAGAAGTACCGATTAACGGGCGCGCGCTTGAGCTCGTCATTTAAATAATTTTTTTTACAAAATCTACCGATTTTTGGCCTATGGATCATATAACATTTTTTGTTTGAAATAATTTCAAGATTAATTTGTGATTTTTTTGACGTCGAAAAAGTCGATTTTTGCAAAATGTGAAGCAAGGCAAAAACCAAGTATTAAAATTGACATAGATAAGGTCGAAAACACTCGTTAGGAGGGGAAAAAATTGGAGCAAGGAGTTGCTAATTTTTTCATGGAATACGAGTATGGAGGGCACAATAATATCTACCATATAATAAACAAATCCGCAGGAGGGGAATGCGATTAGTTAAATGATAATTGTCATTGGCAGTAGACGATCACGCATAAGTACTCATACTATTGTACACAGACACTGCTGATCCATGGGCTATCGTATTTGCGTCTCTTAGCCGAGATAAAACTACATAACTAATTAGGAGAATACGTACGCGATGGCGGTGCGGCGTGTATAATTGAGCCCACAATAACGAACAAAGTTTTCAGATTATTAAACCACGAGGACAGCGATATATGTAGGAGATGGCGCACAGATACGTATTTGCAGCCTAACAGAGTACAGGATACAGAATGTAGGACGTAGGTTGCATGGCACAGGGCACAGGGTACAAAGTGCAGGGTGCAGGGTACACGTAACAGCTTTATTAACTGCCGTATTTAAATTTGTAAACGCGCACAAAGACGCAACGCGGCGGCAATCGGGCCGCGAGTCCACCGCACCGGTCGACGCGATAAAGCCAACCATCCGTATCCGATATATATATGTATAATGGCGTGTACAGATTTAGGTATAATTGATCGAGCTAAATTACAATAAAGCGTTTAAATTTAATGTTAATCGTTTCAGCGAGTACGTAAAATTCGCTTCGTCGACCGTCAACGTTTACCCGAGTCGCGAAATTAATACGCGTCCATTGCTGCGGCAAACCACCGTCCAAAGACGACAAAGCGCCATGCCAGTGGCCAGTGGCAACAATACGAATCCACCGCCTTTGCCGGCGCTGCCACCAGCAGCGGCAGGTAGATAACTAAGCTACGTATTCGTAGATGCGAAGAGATAGCGATAGACAGGAATTAGGTGCTGCACAAGCTATGGTCCCGCGATACCTCCATCTCTAATGAGAAATAACAATTTCGCGTTATTGCGAACCCTTCGATGGTGTCTCAGTCTGCGACTCCGCGTGTTCTCTTGTGCTCGCGCCTCGCACTATCGCTACACGGACGCTGCACCGCTCGCGTTCCATCCTTTGTCGTATACTATACCGCACCGAATCGGCATCATAGCAGCAATGGAGACTGCCCGCACGGTCCGTCCCGTCTGTCGTTGTCGCTATCGCTGTCGCCTTCTCGCAATCACGTTGGCAATTTAATTTACGTTGCAACGCGACGATTTAATTAAAAATTTATTAACTAAGACGCGTTACCCGCGCCTCTCCGTATCTAACAAAGATTACCGCTTTTTAATTAATTTTATTTGCCCCGACAACCAATTAAATTACGGTAAAATTTTCAAATTATGAAATATCTCTTACAGGTAGCTCGAGCTAGCTTGCGTACCATTTTTTTATGCCACTAAATTTACGTATTTCATTGCGAGACGGACACAAAAAAAGAAACTTTTTCAATTTATCATTTGTTTAAAGAACCAGATTAGTTTTTACAACTACGAGCAAGAATACATGTAGATTGTAGAATTGAACTCGTACAGATTATGTACTAAAGCAGGCCCGTAACTAGGACTGAATATATTTAGGGCATATCAGGGCTGGATTTAGACATGGGCAGAGTGGGCAGTAGCCCAGGGCGGCAAAATTTCAGGGGCGGCAAATGGCTTCAATATATTGCTATCTTGCACGTCGAAAATGCTATATAGAAAAAAATTGAATTCGACGATGTGATCAAGAAATTCTCTGAAGCGAAAGCCAGAAAATGGTTACTTAAACTTTAGAAAAATTTGAATTAAATTTCGAATGTTCATTTTTTTTT
>QBDW01002095.1:0-13212 GCA_003261595.1 Maconellicoccus hirsutus
TCGAAATTGAAAAATCAAAATTGAAAAATTAAATATCAAAATTAAAATAAAAGAGTGAAAATATTAAATTTAAAAAATAAAAATATGAAAAATAGGAATCGAAATATTGAATTTGAAAAATCGAAATATCGAAGTTGAAAAATTAAAAATCAAAATCGAAATATCAGAATGTAAATATCAAATTTGAGACATTAAAGCTGAAAGATGAAAATCGGAATATCAAGATCTAAGTATCGAAATTGAAAAATCAAAATTGAAAAATTAAATATCAAAATTAAAATAAGAGTGAAAATATTAAATTCAAAAATTAAAATATGATAAATAGGAATCGAAATATCGATTTTGAAAAATCGAAATCGAAAGATCAGGATATAAATGTCAAATTTGAAACAATAAAATTGAAAAGTAAAAATCGAAGTATCAAAATTCGAGTATTGCAATCACAATAAAAATATTAAATTCAAAGTATCGGAGTAAAAATATCAAATTCAAAACATTAAAATTGAAAAATCAAAATCGAAATATCAAAATTGAAAAATGAGATAACAAAATAAAAATATTAGAGTAAAAATATCGTATTCGAAACATTAAAAGTGAAAAATAAAAATCGAAATATTAAAATTCAAGTATTGAAATCAATACCCAATGAATTAAAATTGAAGAAATGATCATCAAAATCAAAATATTAGAATGAAAATGTCAAATTCGAGACATTAAAATTGAAGAATAAAAGTCGAAATATCGAATTGTAAAAATGAATTACAAAATAAAAATATCGTATTCGAAACGTAAAAATTGAAAAATAAAAATCAAAGATCAAAGTATCGCTTGAAAGATTTCTAGAAAATTCAAAACACTAAAATGGAAATTTCAAACCTAAAATATTACGAATAAAATGCGTATTACATCTAAAATCAAAATATCGAAAATAATAATCGAGTAAGTGTGTATTAAAACAGAAAAATCTGTAATTTCAAATCCGTGTTCACTTCTCATTCTACAACCCCGATCGCTCGCTGTAATAAATCAACCAACCAGCTTCTCACCGATATACAAAGATTTCTAATTATGAACCTCCGACATAGCTTCTCAATTACGAAATTCTTCTAATATTCATTCGCCATAAAGCGAAGCAGAAAATCACATCTCAGCGTTGTTCGACATTCCATCTCGAATAAATTTGCAAACTCGAACGTGGGAATTCTCGTCAAGCTGCTTCGATAATCTTTACATCGTGAACCAAAATAATTTCCAAATGACACGAGAAATTTCACTTATCTAATCGATAAAACTAAAATTAAACTTTCCGAGCTCGCTGCCGAAATAAAACTTCTCGTTTGCTAACGCCACGAACAATGTACAAATATTTGCCTTGATTTAATTTTCAAAAACGTTGTTTCGTTTCGTCAAATTCAATCCATTAACGTAACACGAACGTCGAACAAGCGTGTCACAAGCTCCGAAAATTTTCCAATTTAAGGTCCATTCCCCTCCTTTTCAAAAAAAGTCATTTCCTTTCAAAGAAAACAAATTCTTTGAATCGTGAAACGCCTCCTCGTATGATTGAAACGTTCGACCGATGAGTAAAACTTTTATTTGACATTGAAACGTTAAACTTTCCGCAGATTCATCCCCCCTCCCCAAATCATCCTCACACCGAAGAATTGAACTTATTCGATAAATTTTCAAATAATTCGTCTCTCGTATGAAAAAAATTATACCCATAAGCGTCGTAAATATTTGTCCGAAACTTATCTCGGTTTTTTTATACGTTCGACGAGTCTATATACTGAAAATCTTATGTAATAAAAATTCGATAAAGTTATTTCGCATTCTTGTCGCAAAACAACATTTAGGCAAAAATAAAAAAAATACTATAAAAAATAATACTCGGACGTTACTACGATATAAAGAAACATTCATCATTTCGAATTAACTATTAATTCCGTCGTATTTTTTCTCGGTATTTGCCCACAAAAGGTTGCATTACGGGATAAAGTTAAATAACGAATTTTTAAAAACACCACTTCGATGTTCAATACGATAATCGAAATTGAGGTATATTATGGTTCGTCATAATCACGATGGTCTTTTTTCATCCATCGACAATAACCATTTCATTATTCTACACGCAACAGATACGAGAACGAGGAGATCCCATAAATGTTTTCTTATCGTATCAACTTTATGGCGAAATCTCCGCCGCCAAATGTGTATTTGAAAAGAAAAATAGACCATTTCCGCCTACTGCGAACAACAAGTATTTTTAAAATTGGAAAACTTCCTAACGTATTTTTGGTTTACTCGATTTGATTAAAAGTTCGAAAACCGAGACCATTAGTTTTTCAATTTTTCAAAATTTCCTGGATTTAACGAGCATTTTTCCGGCATCTAACTTACAAACGATTTCAACATTCACTATCGTTGCCATTGTTCCACCCTCCGTCTTGTTCCAACATTCATAAATTTAATGAGCTCTTTTAACTTTTTCTATTACGGGGATGAATACGAGTTGGAAAAGCGCGGAAAAAACAGCCTCTTTCACGCCCAATGACTCGTATTACGTAGATATCGAGACCTCGATCAACTTGACAATAACAAATCAACGTACCGCGAATTACATCGCGGAAAACTCGCCGTAAATTACTCCAGCATCCTTCTTTTTGCTTCTATAATGAATTATACGTTCGTAAAAACCCACGCGTATTACAATGCATTTTTTTTGTTGAAAATTACCAGAAAAAGCGCTCGGAGAGAGCGACGAACAATAAATTTTTAAACAAGCGTTTTGAAAACTCGACTGCCTGCAATTTTTATGGCAGATGAGAGAAAAAAATGATAATTTGATAAAAACGAAATGATATTTTCCGAATTACTTTTTCATTCTGTGGAAACGCCGGTTATCGCGGAAATTTCGTTCTAAATTCAATTTATATTTTTCACTTTCTTTCAACGATGCTATTCCATCGATATATCGCATCGCCGTCCTTCTTTTCGGCTTCGTTTAATTTACATATCGATATTTCGCAGCTTTTGGTACATTATCTCGGCCACGTTTCCGTCGAGATAAATGAATCCGTCGAATTAAACGCGCCGCCGAGGTTGACGCACGTTATTCCGGCGTACGCGCGAAAGCGACGTACTTGGATGTAATTTTCGTCGATTTTTCATTTCATATCGTATAATTTTCAACCGGCTTCGCGTACATTACGTCGCAGCGAATTTCCCTTTTTCGTACGTGACCAATTTCCGTGAGACGTTTTTCCCTTCGCTTTATCTTTCACCCGATGACTATCCTCTTGTTTCACCTTCGACGACATATTTTCGCATACCAAGACGTAAGATTTCCACGCGCCATCTTCTCAACGCTTCATCATTTTTCTTCCGTTATCTTGACGCCGGGTGAGATGACGAGTGCCCAAAATTTCAACATGTTCGAAAAGTACCTCTTCTTTGGGCGTCCAATCCGGAAGTTTATATTGTTTTTTGACGCAGCATTTAATAATATTTCATCAATCCTTCAAAGCGATAAATTTCCTCTTTATTGAAGGTGACGTCATCGTTGATGTAATAATCGGCAATCGTTGTTTTTCACAATTTTGTAAAATACCCTCTTTATATTTTCGACTGATGTAAAAACAACACCTACGGTTAAATTCTACTTGAAAAACAAATAATCGACGAATTCGTTTCGAATTCGAGTTATCGAAGCTTCTCGGGTTAAATTTACCGGAAAATCGTTCCGAAGAGAAAACAAAAAAAATAAATTGTTCACCTGGTAATAATACGATGAATACGTACAGAAGAAAATAAAACGGACGATTATTACTCATTCAATATACTCGAAAGGAGGTAAAAAGAGATGATATGTCAAATTAGCAAAACGTCCATTTTCCAAAATGGGTTTATTTTGGTTGAAATTTTCCAATATGGCGGAAATTCGATATTTTCAAAAAGTGAATATTCAAGTTATGACTAATTACGACAAAATATGAAAAACAGACCCAATACGCAAATTTTTCACTCCAAATATCGCCCAAATATGGGTTTTTTTCTAAAAATGCACGCAAAATTGTAAAATCAATATATGGAACATTGTATAGCTTATTAAAACCACTGCTCTTAAAATCGTCAAAAAACAATTTACAAACGAAGGGTCTAGCTCGCGATCTGCCACTGACACGTGGTAGCCGGTGTCGACTTGACGGGCAAACGTTCGCGATTTTTTAATATTTTTTCACACGAAAACTATCGATTCTCTCGGTATATTTCATAATACGCGTATGAAGTTTTTTCTTCTTATTAGTATCTCAAACACTTTAAAAAATGTTTTCACGAAGAAATGCAAAATTCTTTTTCGCTGCAGCCCTAAAAATGACGTTTAATGTTTAAAAGTGGTTTTTAGGGGGTTTTAGTATGTACCAAAACCCCAAAATTCTGGTTTTTGGAATAAAGAAGCATTTATCATGTAGACACATGAAATATATTTTTTATAACATTGCACATATTTTTTTAAGGGAGGGATGCGACCCCAATTATTAATTATAAAACGCGTTTTTGTGGGGTTGAAGTGATTGAAAAAATCTGAAGAAAATACGTTACTCGGGTAGACAATCTTCACCTCTTCACCTAGGACCAAAATTTCAAGTCAATTGGTTGAAAATTCACTAAAATAGACTTGCCACTTTCGTGTCTTGATTATGGCACACAAATTCGAAAATCTTGACAACATCGCATTACGAAACACATAATTGCCGCGATGATGTGTCACGATCACTCATGAGTGGCATACGATGATCATTCCATGGTGACACGTCATGATGACATGTATGGTAACACTTTTCACATATTGGTATCATCACAGGTGTCATAGGACATGTTATGATGACACGCCGTTGTCACGGTAACACGTCATGGTGACTAATAATGGTGACCCGTAAAAATGACATGCGTGGTGACATTTCTTACATATTTGTGCCATCACAACACGACATGCGACAAGTTGTACATGTCATATGACATGTCACATGTGACATATAACATATTACACGTGCCATACGGAACGTTATGCATGTCATATGGCATGTTATGACGCGTCATTATCATGGCGACATGTCATATGACATGTTATGACACGCCATTATCGTGACGACATGTCATTATGACATGTTATGATGACACGACGTTGTCACGGCGACATGTCATGATGACAAATTACGGTGACCCGTAACGATGACATGCATGGTGACATTTCTTACATTTTGTGTCGTCACAGCAAGACATGTGACAAGTTATGCATGTCATATGGCATACCACACGTGACATATGACACATTACACGCGTCATGCAGAATGTAATGCATGTCATATGACATGTTATGATACCAAGTCACGGTGATGTGCCATGGTTCTGTCACGACGACACGCAAAGTGACATGTCAGAAGGGCACGCGCGAAGCGACGTGAAAATGTTTCACTGCGTTGCGGATTTGTACGTCAGATGATTTTTATTTTTAACCCATAAAGTAAGTATGTAAAATTATGTAAAAAAAAGCAAAAAATAATACGTAGAATTTTCGAAAATTGAAATTTCCAAAAGTCGATTTTAGAACTAATATAAAATGATCAAAAATATTCAAAATTCGGCATTACATCACGGAAATTAAAATGTCGCCCTCACTGCAAAGGTCATAAATAACCGGCCTTTTGAGTTTCGGAATTTCTATACCTTTTATAACCACATCACTGGCACAGAAAAAACTAAACGAAGGATTGGAGGTGTCACGAGACCCAAAATGACATGATATCTAGCAAAGGCAATTTGGTAAAATAGCCAAATCTTTTGGATAAAAATAACTCATTTAAATATCACGATTTAGATAGCGCATTACGTATTAGAGGCGTGTACCGGATTGCCTATTTATTCACCTTGCGGCGCGGTATTTTATGAACACTGGAAACTCGCCTCTAATTAATTTATCCTGTGTAAGTGTAATTTTGAAACATTTGGTGTGTTTTCATGTTGAAACTGATAAAAACAAAAGGGTTATGAGTTTTTTGGCGAATTTGTATATACAAAATGAGCCCGCGAGGGTTTACCGCCGGCCGCCAGCCAAAGCCAGACGCTTTAAAACTTACTGTATATAAATAAATAAATTGCGGACGATATGGTAATATTCGCGGTATCGTTTTGTAGCTTCGTGTTTTACTAGCGATTTAATTTGTTTTCTGCAAGTTTGACGGATTCGGCTATTTTTCATTTTCGTGAGAGCGCCTCGTTATATGGCGTTTCTCGGGGTAGGTTTATTTAGGAGAGAAGGGGGGTTCTCCAGACTCTGGAACTTTCGTATAGAAGTAGGAAGTAGTAATTAATTTTGTCGTATCGAGAGTGCGGAGTTTCGTCGAGATAGTGGTTCTTGTGTTAGGGAAGATTGTTAAAAAAAGGGGCCGAATTTTTTGGTAAGGTTGTCATTTATTTTATACAAAAATTCAACGATCTGTAATCATTCGAGGTTGTCATGCAGAACGTGTATTTTTTTAATTAAAATGATTTTCGACGTCGGCCACCAAATGCTTGGAAAATTTCTATTCGATGTGTCAACGTTGATGTAAAAATCAAGGTTAAATACGAAAGTTTGAATATCTTGACATGTCGAAAATGTCGAAATTACGAATAGTTCGTAGCAGGAAAATTCCATCGATGTAAAATCACGTCGTATACTATGTGTGCTCCCTCGCCTCCTCTCTCCTGGTTACTTCTGTCATATACGAAATTACATAGGGACGACGAAATAGCAACTCTCGCAGAGAAAAGCTACTCGTAGGTTTTCACTCGTTAAAAAAGTAAATTTTCATGGTACCGAGTCATGTATAGAAAAAATAAATCAAAGTACATTTAAAAAGTAATTTGTCTTCGTAGATTGTGTTTCCGAATCGGGTGAATTATCTGTGCGAATTTACACCGCACACCACGCCACGAGTCCATTGCTTAGAAAACAAGGCCGAACGGGCTAGAAAGGCTTTTTATGGCGGTTTGTTGATTACGATGCTTTGGTGGTTTTTTTTTCAGCAGCGAAGAGGGGTATAGGGTTAAATGGGCGTATGTGCTATGGATCTAGGACGATATGCTGTGACGCGGATGAAGATGGTTGGCCCGAGAGTGTTATTCGTATTTATGCATGTTAATACAAGCCGCAAAAAAAAAGGGTCCGAGAGGGTGAATTACCGCGTGATGGAGACGGTAATGCGTAAGCAAGCCACGTTGTTACGTCACTAAACCGGAATAACACGTTTTTCCTTTTTGCGGCTATCTCCACCGAGAAGAGTCTTCCGTTTTGAGGAAAACTACGAGTTAAATGCTCTCACGATATATCGATGGGTACTTTGCGATGAGATTCAAAGTCGAAAGTCTACGAAAAGCGCGCGTGTGTGAAGCGATGCCTGTGTTATCATTTATAACGCTTGTCATATTTGAGATTTTAAACGTAGTGGAAATATACATTAATCGCGACGATAGAGTGAACTTTTTGCACGAGCTGTGGCTAAAACTGGCGTCTTTCGGTTAATTAAACGTTAACCGACGTTGGAAGTTTAACTCTTTGTTTATGTAACTTTCGCTCTTCTGCGATTTAAATACCCGCCCGAAAGTAAATTTTTCACCGGAGGTGTTTATTCAACGAGTAAAACTTTGGCGAAAAAAAATTACCGCCGTTGTGTTGATTTTATACACACGTAAAACAGCGTGGAGTATCGTTAAACGATTTTTAAACGACAGGGTACTCGAAGGTCTGAAGGAAATTTACACCTTATTATTGCCATTAGCGAGTGTCACCTACTTGAAAAATACCATCGATGTAAGCCCCACTTACTGAGTGATAAAGGACTCCACCTGAGGGTTGAATTTATCTACGAAGCTTGTAAGTCATCAAATTTTACAACAGTGGAAAATTTATACGTAAATTTGGGCGTTTAGATTTTTGCAATTTTTCAGCAATTTTTTTTCGTATTCGGAGCTAAAACCGGTGAATTTTTTATGCGTTTAAAGTACACTATCTCAAAATACGTAGAAGGTAAAAGGTTACATGAAACTTATTACGTAGTAGAAATAACAAAGAATGAAAAATTCAAGGTACAATTGGTTCGAAAACGCGTATTTTAGTCCTTTTTTCTTCCCTAATTATGTTTTATTATTATATAAAAATTGAAACGAGGATTTTTAGGGTATAAAGAGATACTATGATCTCCGAATGGCCTATTTTGTTTCCGGATTCGATTACATTCCACGTTGATTCGAGTTGAAAAAATTAAAAATTGAGTAGTACAAGATTTTCGTTCAAGTATTCTTGTATTTATACCAAATACCTTTGAAATACGATTCGAACAGTTACGTGTCCTTTAATTTTCCAAAAAATATCGTTTACGATATTTAATATTGTTTTGATATCGACTTATCAATTTATTTGGAAGGATGTTTACCTTCGAAAATAATACCTTTGAATCCACTGAGCTTTTATAAGTCAACAATAGGTTTTTATTATGGTGCTTTTGTCGATATTTCGTTTATCACGAATGTCCCATGCTTCTATACCGTTTCCTATGCAGAAGATACTTCCTAAACTCTCATCCCCTGTCTTATCAAATTTCAATAATAATTACAAGCAGGTTTTTTTTGTCACTTCTCTTTGGCGGGGGGGGGGGACACGCTGATTCTCAAAAGTTGCAAGTCCATAATTGTTTGTACCCCTTTCACACCCGTTTTCACTGTGTTTTGAGGAAAAAATCTCAGTAAATTTTTTTTTGAAATGATCATCTCAATGAAGGTTATTTTTAAGGGAAAAAATTCAAAATTGAGGTTTCTTTCAAATGCCTTGGAAATATTAAAATTCAAGGATACATAAAAAATAATTCATATAAAAAAATGAAAGTAAATGCGCAACGACGATTAATGACCAAAACACCAATATTTCATATTAAATGCAACCCAATCGAACATTTGACGCGGAAAATTCGCCCATAATACGTGACAATTTATACGTCATAATGCACCAAGGATTTCACGGGCGATTTGTATAAATGGTCGAATAGATTCTATAAAAGGAAAATCTTCGCTATAATGCTATAAAATGTAGCTTCTTCAAGGTTTATACTCGAACCCCAAAAGTACAGAAAATACGTCAGGAGGAGAAAAAATGGCGAAGTTAAACGATGAAAAATCATATAAACGTGAACTACACGCGAAAAAAAGCGCGCATCGAAAAGGGCAAAAAATAGCCGAAAGTGTAAAACACCATTTCACTCGTATCGATAAGAATAGCACAAATTCTCTAACTTCTTGAAGTTTTTCCGTTTGCGGTAACGTTATTCGCGAGCAATGCCGGACTACTAGCTTGAATTAAGTCATTCGGGAAATTTAAAAAGTTTAGAAAAATGGTTCAAATCTCGTCGCGGGAATTACGAATGCACCTTTTCGCGAGGTTATCTCATTCGGCGAGTTTGCGCCATAGTTCATAAAGGGTAATAAAATACGAAAGATGTAATTTTTTCCACCTTAACATCTTGACTTCACGCTTGAAAAGGATATTTTAACGTGTAAATTAAAACTTTTAGGGGGTTTTGTCCCTATGTCGAATTTAGGCGAGATCTAATTGAGCGTAGAAAGTTTTTTGCGAGGCCGGAAGCACGAATTTTTATCCGAATATCGACGTCGGTCGACGTGTTACGTTCGAAGCACGAAACCCTCGAGCTCGTTCTTTTGTGTGAATTTTAAAGGCGTATTTGATGCGTGCGAAGTGTCGAATATGTTAGGTCGATACATGTTTTATGCAGATTTATACACCGAAAGACGCAAATTTAATAGAAATGTCGACGTGCGTGAATTTTATTCACTTGTTTGCGTTGATGATTTGACGGTAAAATGAACGTCGGCGTAGCTTTTACGCTCGGTGGCATTTTACGAGGTTTTTTTTTCACCGGAGTTAATCGGACTCGGGGGATTTTATCGAGCTTTTGGGTGTACTGGATGACGTCTGAAGGATGTAATTTCACGAGAACACGAAACCAATTAGTCGATTGACGCGGAGTTCTGGGAGGAATCATTTATCAAAGGGGTTCAAGGTTTTTCAGACGTGGTTTCGTTTTAATCCGTGTTTTTTGGCGGGTATGATCTGAGGGGGTTTTGGGGTGTATTAATGCCATCGGATGACGAAAGGTTTGCTGCCAATATCTCGATGTAATTCTCGTATGGCGTCGTTGCGATGGATTCTGAAATTAAACGCGAATTAGTCGAGGATCTGTACTCAATTAATGCTAATGAAGTACTTAGAGAGGTCAAATTGCGGGAATAACTTTCTGATAAATTGAATATACTCGTAGCGTGTTGAAAGGAGATACCAATTTTGAAACGTATTCTGATGTTATTCCCGGCAAATAATTCAACGCCGAGGAGCAGCCTCAGGCTTTAACGTGAGATTTTTTTATTTTATTTCACAAAGCGATAGTTATTTAACGAAAATCGTTCGATTTAATTATACAAAAAATAAATTTTTTTTTTTTTTACAAAATTTTCAAAAATCTCTCAACTTTACCTCTGCCCTCTTCAAAAAAGTTGAAATAGTGAAAAAATAGTGATTTTAAAAATGATTATGAAAGTACTAGAAAAGTAGTGATTTCAAAAACAAATTATGAAAAAAGTGATTTTAAAAATAGATTACGGGATTAGTGAAAAAGTAATGATTTTAAAAATAGATTATGCAATTAGTGAAAAATTAGTGATATTTTAAAAATAGATTATGAAAGTAGCGATTTTAAAAACAGATTGCAGAATTAGTGAAAAAGTAGCGATTTTAAAAATAGATTATGTAATTGGTGAAAAATTAGCGATATTTAAAAATAGATTACAGGATTAGTGAAAAAGTAGTGATTTCAAAAATGGATTATGAAAGTAGTGAAAAAGTAGTGCTTTTTAATATAGATTATGCAATTAGTGAAAAATTAGTGATATTTTAAAAATAGATTACGGGATTAGTGAAAAAGTAGTGCTTTTTAATATAGATTATACAATTAGGAAAAATTAGTGATATTTTAAAAATAGATTATGAAAACAGTGAAAAGGTAGTGATTTTAAAAACAGATTACAGAATTAGTGAAAAAGTAGTGCTTTGAAAAATAGATTATGTAATTGGTGAAAAATTAGTGATATTTAAAAATAGATTATGAAAATAGTAAAAAAGTAGTGATTTTAAAAATAGATTGCGGGATTAGTGAAAAAGTAGTGATTTCAAAAATGGATTATGAAAGTAGTGAAAAAGCAGTGATTTTTAATATAGATTAAGAAAATGGTAAAAACTTCTAAAATCACTACTTTTTTACTATTTTCATAATCTATTTTAAAAATCAATTTTTTCATGTTAATTCCGTAATCTTCTTTTAAAATCACTACTTTTTCACCACTTTCACTACCTGTTGGATACCTCATGAAGGTGATACACAAATTTTGTATCAAAATGAAACATTTATCGAAAAAACATTTTTTTTTGAGAGGGAATAATTTATTTAAAATATTTGATTGTTTACGGATACGGAATGTTTGTTTATAAAATTTATTTATTTTTTTGAAAAATATAACGGAAGTACAAGTGTTAATGTACGATTTGAATAATATCTTTTCATCTGAAGATAAAAAATAAACGCCATTTTAGCAACTTGAAAAATACTTCGTAAAAGGATAAAAATTTACATCGATGCTCCATTTATAATCATTCATTTATAATATTTCCAACTTAAGAATGCACTTTATATTAAAATTTATTCAGTTTCATTTACACGTCAAATTTACCATGGCGTCCGCCTGCATCAATATTTGAATATGATTTCAGACTACGACACCAACAAAAGCGGAAGATATCGACGTTTTTCAATTTTCGTACATTATATGCAAGTCGCTAATTCTCATTAATAATTCAAGAACGACAGATTCGTTAACGCAAACGCTCGAGTTTGTTTGCAAAAGAAAAACACGAGAGAAAAAAAATGGAAATAATGAGAAAAAACTCAGCAATTAAATCAACGTGAACTAATCAAACGTTCGAGTAACGGATTTTTCTTTTAAGTACATCTGAAGTCGCCTTTTTTATCGTCACATAAAATTAACATTACGTCGGGAAACGAATAAAGTGTCGAGTTAGGTTTAAAAAAAAAACGGTTATTTATTGAATTTCCCATGTAATTTAGACTGAGACGAAGTTTTGTTTTCGTAGGTTCGTTTGAAAGGTGTAATACGATTAAAATATTACCTTAGTTAGTGTAAAATTTGAAAATGGCAGGTTCAAGATGGCGTAGGAGTTATTGCGGTATTGTTCCCGAGATAGATGTTTTTTCAAAAGGATTAGGATAAGTTTTACGTAGGCTTGTGGCCACCTCCCACGATGCGTATTAGAACGCATTTTATATCGATAGGTTCTATACTTCTATTGTACAGAAAAACCTATGTTTATTGTAATTGCACTCCAGTCGAGTATAAATATAAGTGCGTAATGAATTAGGCTCGATAAAAATGTTTTCGATTGGAGCGTTGAAGAAGCGGGAAGTGGGGGAGAGATGATGGAGCGTTTGAGTTTGCCAGATGTTTACACGCATGAAATGAGTGGAAAATTTTTATTTTGAAAATGATGTTTTATGTTGAAACAAAGGAGTCTGTTTCCGAAGCATTTTCCGGTTTAGGCGTTATTTTCCTATAAGTCTGGTAAAAGGATTATGACATGTGGAATTTTTATTCATTTTAATTTTGACGTTTTTATATTCAATGAGATGAAACTTGAGTCGTAATAAGGAACATGATTGATACGTCATTTTTTCAAATTTAAAATTAAAGCATATTAAAGCATATAACTAGTTTTCTACCAACGAATTCATCTTAATTTACTCGAACGTATATAAATTAAATTAATTCTTGATATTAAATTACCTTTAAATAATAATAATAACAAGCCATCACCTAATTTCTGATTGCAACGAGGTTTTTGCTTTCATAATTTACATTTTCGAAATTGAAAAGAAATAAAAAAAGTTTGAAAATGATTTTTTATGGAGTAAAATGGGATAAAAAAAATTTGAAAAAATTGTATTTTATTCACTTTGAATATCTTCACCTACTACCCAAGTTTTATTTCATTTGATGCAAAAATACCGGAATTGGGTAAACTAGTGAACTTGACAG